>ML776574.1:1920896-1961767 GCA_009831015.1 Picea engelmannii | reverse complement strand
AAAGGAAAATGATTTTTATCCACCTAAGTGCTTATGTTTGTTTGACTATCCCCTTTATAAGTTGAGGGGTCTAAGTGGTGCAGTATTTAGAGCATGCATAACATCATTCTTGAGAAGGAAAATGACTTTCCCCACATCCAAAAGCCTTACAATGTGAAATTTAGTTCAGATGCGCGGCCTCCAGTGTAGACAGAGGTGCATATGGCGCTTGCACGCTGAAAGTGTTGAGAACTAAAGCGCATGTGCACAGAGGTAAAACTTTGTGCAGGCGCATGCATGCAAGATGCGCGTCTATGGGGTGAAATACCCGCGCGCCTGTGACAAGTGACCGAGAAAAAAAAATTGGATGGATTTCCCTCAATTCTCCTGTGAATTGATTGGTTAGCAGGTCAGCGGAGGCCGGTTTGTGTCCCTGCAAGTTAATAAAACCAAAAGGAAAGCAAAATAAACCCAAATGAGGGAGGAATTGATACCTAACTCCCCAGTGGAGTCGCCAGTTTGTTCGCACCCAATTCGTCACCTGGTGAGCAAATCGAGGGTGCTTACATGCCCTGTTGGGTCTTGCATAGCATGACAGCTATGGAGGAAAGGGTTAGAGGAAACAAAACAAACTACAAGCAATAATTAAACAAAAACAAACTAAAACTATGAACATATGGATAAAGAAACAAGAAACATAAAAAAGACATCGATATCACCAATGGTTTTGAGCTGGTCTATTGATGAAATCAGAGCATGATGAAGGAAGGGAACTGTGGTTCCTTCTTCCCCCAAAGGAAGGCTCTTGAGGCCCTCACAAACTTGCTTTCCTTACAATGCGAAGAAATGAAACTGATAGTGAAAGAACTCCCGGCACATCCACTCAATGGAGAGGTGAATGGCCCTATGAGATGTTGCCAATGTGTTATCATCAAAGAATGATCCCTTGACAATCTTATCATCATAACAATACCTGGAATTCCTTGTGAAAACAATGTTCCTTCATGGCTTTTTATAGCAGATCATCGGGCGATTATGTAACCTCTTCAAAGTGTGAAAAGGGGCTCTTTAGGGCTTCATTAGGTCATTAACCCGCCTACCCTGCGGATTTAGCTCGGATTTGGGAGTCAAATCAGATTGGGAGCTGGTTCGTAAGTGGTTGAGAGGCCAACCAATTCAATAAATGCGTCGTTTTAGCAGGTGCGCGGGTTTTGTCGTTGGCAGCCGCACGTCGTGCGCGCATGCGCGCAGAGTACGTTCTTGTCTTGTGCATGTGCGCGCGCACCAAACTACTATGAAGCGCCCTTCAATTTTTGGTTACTTTGTATAGTTTTTGACCCTTCTGGAATGCTGTGAAATTAATTCAGTGCCATGAATGACTTCATTGTTGTTTTGATGATGCGGAGTTCTTGTCGCCATGTGCGGACGAAATTTTAGTGATAACACCAGGAACGCAACCAAGATTGAACAGACGCCATACAAAAGATAACCCAGCACATCCCAGACTAGTTACCGAGGAAAAAAATATTAACTTAAAAAAACCCATCACTAAGGAGGAGGTTGACCAGGTGGTCCAGGAGATGCCTAATGGAAAGGCCCTAGGTACATATGGCTTTACAGTGGAATTCTTAAAATCCTGCTAGGAAGTGGTCAAACATGACATCTATGGGGTGGTGGAAGACTCCAAACACTCAGCCTCCATTCTGAAAGCACTAAATGCCACAATGATTACTCTAATCCCTAAAGAAAATGAAGCCAGGACCCCAGAAAGATACAGACCCATAGCATTATGCAATGTGGTTTACAATATAATCTCCAAAGTCATAGCCAAGAGACTAAAACCTCTCCTACCCTCACTGATTTCCCAGGAATAGGCGGGGTTCGCAGAAGGGCGACAAATTATGGACAACATCATCCATGAACATGAAATGATACAAACATTGAAAACTCAGAGGAGAGGGGGGATCATAATCCAACTTGACCTAGAAAAGGCCTATGACAAATTAACTGGCACTATATGGTCAAGATTCTGGAAGCCTTTGGCTTTGCGCAACACTGGATCAACTGGATAGTCATCCTAGTGTCAATGACTAATTACTCATTGTTAATCAATGGAGCCCCAACCAAACCCTTTCATCCTTCAAGATGTATCATACAAGGGGACCCTCTATCACCCTTCTTTTTTATTATAATGATGGAATGAATCACTAGAACAATAAAAAGAACAACTTTTGCAGGATAAATAACAGGCATCAAACATTTTGAAAACTGCCCTACCTCCATGGACCAACAGTTCGTTGATGACACCCTACTCCATGGCACACCCATGGTCAAAGAAGCGAAAGCATATAAGAGAATCTTAGAAGAGTTTGGGGAATCCTCGGGAATAGATATCTATCACTCCAAATCCATGATATATCTCTTCAGTACCAACCCAGCAATTCAAAGGAACCTGGAAAATATTTTAGGGTTTGAACACAAAACCCTCTCAATGAAATACTTGGGAGTTCCCCTGACGGACGGAGCATGCAAAATGGAAACCTGGGAAGGAGTGATCAAGAAGCTACAGGAGAGGGTGAAAAACTGGACTTACATATCCCTCAACCTTGCGGGCAAACTTGTCCTAACCAAAGTGGTTCTGCAAGCAATACCGTCCTATATGATGTCATTGTTTCCTACCCCCAAAGGAATACTCCAAAAAATAAGAGCCATCCAAAGGGACTTCCTATGGAGTGGAGCGGAAAGCAATAAAAAATGGGCCCTTGTGGCCTGGGAGAAGGTCTGTAAACCAAAATGAAAAGGAGGTCTGAGGTTATAAGACCCACAGGTGACCAATGAAGCCTATGGAGTGAAACTCTGGTGGAGATGGGTCAAAGAAAGATCAACACCGTGGGCAAACCTAGAGAAGGCCAAGTATGCCTCAAACATCAACGATCAGGATCGAATTCATTTTATGAGAATAAGAGGAGGATCAGCCATCTGGAATCTAGCCTGGCGCAACAAAACATGGATCCAGAAACACAGTTTCTAGGAAGTGAGGAATGGTAAAATAGCCAGATTCAAGGAGGTTGCATGGCAACAGGAACCCAGAATGGAAAATCTGGATACGGAGGAACTCCAACAGGAGATGATCGCTCAAGGAAAAACCAAAACCCATCACTACTAGAAACAAGGAAATGATCGGGACAGATGGAAGATCTGGGACAAAATCAATCCACATAACAACGATCGGATCACAGCAATAATGAAAGAGGTGGAGGAGGAATTGGGGAAAAGGAAAATTGTAGTCTTAGAAGAAGAGGACCAAATAAGATGGGGTGGGAAAAATAGAGAGGAATTCAACTTAAAAGAAGCTCAGAAATACATTGTGAACTAGGACCAAGAAGACCTAGCACAACAATGGGAAAAGATTTGGGGTAGTCCCCAGTGGCCAAAAATCAAAATTTTCAAATGGCTAGTTCTTCACAACCGGATTCTAACCTGAGAAAACCTAAGGAAAATGGGCTTCATAGACCCATCATGATGCCACCTCTGTCAAGATAAGGAAGAAACAACAAATCACCAACAGACATATGGGACTGAGCAATAGGAATCTTCCACCAGTCGAATAGGACCTGAGGTAACATCAGCGCAACCATCAGCAACTAGAATGAAAACTACAATGAAAATCAAATGATAAACCTATGTTGGAACCTCATGTCAGGGATGATCATATGGGCAATATGGAAAGAAAGGAATCGGCGCATATTTAGGAATGAAAGCCTCCCGGAAGGGAAACTCAAGGAAGCAATAATCTCACAAATCTAAGAAACAGTGCAGAGTCACAACTGTCATATGAAGGAGTGAAACTCATAGGAGAGGACTACCGAATATGGAAACCTTTCAACTAAGAGATGAGCACAAAAACACACAGGTAGGGTGGCCAATGCAACTCCAATTAGGAGAGTGCAATTGAGCACCTCCTCTGGTTGGTTTCCTCAAGTTAAATTTTGACGGGGTGGCAAAAGGAAACCCAGGCATGATATGAATGGGAGAGGTATTCAGAGATAGTGGGGGTAGCATAATCTGGTTGTATGCGGGAAGCTTGGGAAACTCAACCAACAACACAACGAAAATTGGAGCCCTGGAGCTTGATCTCGAAATTCTAAGTCGAGAAAGGATGACCAACACTATTGTGGAAGGTGACTCCACCCTGGTTATCAACACGATGAAGAGACTCCAAAAAGGCACCCGAGTGGGAAAGGTTCAGAAACACTGGCGCCTGGCACACTACCTACAAAAAATCTAGGAGCATCTACAAACGATTAACACTTTGGAGTTGCATTGGGTATGCATGTCTGCAAATGGCCTAGTGGACAGAATTCCCAACGAGGGGGTGAGTAAGGACAGACCGGAACTAGATACGACCTGGATCAATATTTTGCAAGGACAATTTAGAAATAATTGCACACACCTAGTGACAAAATATTGGGACAGCAGTTTAAGCAAGGGAGGTCACATCGAGGAGTTCAGCGAAAATCCCAGTGAAAGGCTCGAAGGCCCCAGGTAGGTTAGGATTTCCCACCACTTGACTACCAATCACAATGATGGCCCAAATTATACAACAGGTGAGGGTACGGAAACAAGATCATGTCAACAGTAATATTCGCACAGAAAACCTATGGGAGAATAATGGCGGAAAATAGCAGGCAGCCAATGATGTAAGGAAGGAGGGATTGACACGGACTAGCATTGATCCACCATGCCAAGGACCAGGTACAGGGAGTTTCCCAGCAGGATTTCAAGCGATCAAGGGCAAGGGCTAGTACAGGAATAACGGTCGAGTCATCATGACCATACATACTGTGACGGGGGAAAAGGACAAGAATTTTCACCCATACTGGCAGACCATGATTAGAAGGACGAGCCCACAACAGGCAAAGATTAATAAGAGAAGAGAACAATTGCAAAGGCCAGTAGAAGAGCACAATTGCAGAGGCAAACAGAAGAGTGCAAGTGCATAGGTCAGTAAAAGACACAAAGGCAGGGAAAGGAGAAACCCCCGGGGAGACAGGGATAGGTTGAGAGCGCAGCAAAGGAGCAGCCATAGGCCAGATGAGATGGTGTACATGAAGCGAATGAACCGCATAAGAAACACCCAGGGGAAGGGAACTCAAAACAATCTGAATCGAGTTTCAAGGATGGAGTAGGCAGCAAAGGACGCGGAGGGAACCTTTCATACTCTAGTGGCACGAAAAGGAAAGGAAACCATTACCCAGTTGGAGAAGGCAATCAATGAAAAGCGCAAGGGAAAAACATGGAATTCTCTGGCTAAGGAAGAGGATTGGGTAACTGACCCAGGAGCCATGCAGCTCAGGGAAACCCTCTACCAAAAAATGGTGGAGAGGGCATGGCAAACAAATATGTTGATTGTAAAAGTGAGCTCAGAGAGGGAGGACATTGTTAAGACCTAGAAATGTCCCTTTTTCACTACATCTTTTTCCCATTCAACCTTCTCATTCCTAAGATAAATCACTATTATAATTAGCACTAAGACCCTTTTTCCCAAGGTATGAACTATTCATCTTTCTTTTATATTTTCATTTACTTAGCATGTTTCATTGGTAACGTTCACATATTTTATCCATGAAATAATTTAACTAATGATAAAAATGCTTAGAACAACCCACTTAGAGAAACTCGTTGTTGTTACAGCTATGCCCCAATCTTGGAAGTTGTTATATGACTCTTGCAACGGATGCCACCGGTCCTGGAAGCTATTACATGACTACTGCAACAGAAGCCCGTCAATCCTAGAAGTCGTTACAACAGATTTCACCAGTCCTGTTGTTATACGACTATTGCAACACCTACTGATTAGATATGTTGGCTCATGATGTTGATCAAGGGGAGTTCTAGATTTTTTATTAATGATATCAAATGAACAGCTTGAGAATCGGGGGATTCTCAAGACTGTTCTGATTATGTTTCTACTTAATGACTCTGACTTTAAATAGCAGAGCTTTGTTAACAAAATGAGGTTATTTTATGGGAGAAAAGAAAAGTAACGCTTGTTGTACACAGACATCTTTGGCAATTGAATGAAAGAGTGGATTGAATTCCTTTAGCAGACTGCAACCTATTTCTTTGAGTGGATTCAATGAGAGGGAAAGGGACCACCTTCCTCACCGATTCCCCTCTGTTTTGAATTCTAGATTAGTTGTTTTAAATGTGAATGATTTAACTGTTAGACATTTCTAGAATACAATTGCAGTTACAGTTTCGTTCCTTCTTATTAGATGTGCATAAATTTGTCTCATGAGAATTAGAAGTCGATTGTTGAACATTGTTGGAGAACTGCTTTCCCTTTTTCTTGCATTAGGTTAAAATCTTGTTTCCTACAAATAAAAATGTGAAGTACCTTCTTGCAATAAGTAGATTTCATTTATGCAAATAGTATATAACTTCTTCTTGCAAAAGTAAATTAGAAAGTTAGATTAGAGTAGGCAATCCAGGGTTCTTTTACATTCATCATTTTAGATTGCAATTATGATTTCAAATCTGTAGAACTCCAGATGTATCAGCACAACTATGTTAGTGATAATGTTTGTTTCTTTTTTTTTCCTTACTACAATTAGATTAGATATGCTTTCATAATCTAGCATAGATTGTGCACAATTATATTGAAATAACAGACTTCCCTGGGTTGAAAAATTATATTGAACACTTTGATTTTCTATTCAATTAGACAATTAAAGTGCCCAACATTTTGGCGTCGTTGTCGGGGAGGATAGTTATATATTTTGGTAATCACACTAGTTTTCTTTCTTAGGAATGAATAGTCTGCATGAATAACAAAACGCGAGAATGAATCCCCCAAAATACTAACCTTACAGGTACCAGAGGACGTGGAGGAAGAAATCCTAACATACTGGGAAGACAAACCATTGTTGATGAGATTATAGCCAGAGCAGATTCTTCTTCACGGTCTATTGTTTGCCCTACAAATCCTCCAAGAAGACGTGATCCGTAGTCAGCAGAAATACCCATTCTCGAAACATCATTCTCATCAAGGGTTGAAGTTGTAGCTGAAGATTTGTCACCAACAAATCAGCAAGCAACACTGGAGAACATTGAAGATCAAGGAAGTATATCCTGGAATAGGGAAAATCTAGAAGAAGTTGTTTATCAGATCAACGATCGAATAGTCACTAAAGAAGAGTGGGACATTGTTTGTCTTGAGTGGAGATAAAGAGCACATATGGAGAATTAAGGTAAACCAAGAGAATCCACAGAACAACGAGGATCAGGTAAACAATGAAAATACTATATCTACCCTGGTTTTTCCTATTTTTTATGTTCCCACACGAGGGATGGCTTATATGAAAAACATACCTCTCTCAGCTCTCCCAAATTTTCATGGATTATCTATTGAAGACCCAAATGAGTTTATGTTTGAATTTGACATTTTGTGTAGAAGCTATGACTACACTACCACTGCGCAGAAGCTTAAATTGTTTCCAGCTACACTAAAGGGTAATGCATTAAGATGGTTCATGAGCCTTGGAAGAGAAAACATTTCAACATGGGTACAAATGAGGCAGCTTTTCCTGAACAAATACCAATACTATTGTCGAACAAGGGAACGAAGAGAGGAACTATTCAAGATGTCACAAAAGGAGGAAGAGACCCTTGAATACTTTGCGGAGTGACTCCAATATAATCTACAAAGGTCTGGACATCCGGATGTGTGTAAGGACATTCTGAAAACCATTTTGCTAAAAGGAGTTAGAGAAGATTGCTTAGATATGTTGAATATGCTTGGCAAGGGAGATATATCTAAGGAATTGATGCAGGAGCATCGCTCTAGCTCAACATAAGCACCAGCCAGTCAGCACATCTAGTGGGCATCCATGAAGGAGAGAGGCAAAGCCCTCTCATTTTTCAAAATTTTGAAATCTGATATCATTTGGGGATTTGCATTGTAAGGATTTTAATGCCAAGCCACACCTTTGTACAGGTAATGGTTGAGGTTTCCTTTAGTGGTTACCTACAGCTAAGTCCAGATCAGTCAAGTCTACGAATTCCTTTTATGTAATGTAGTCGTAGAGAGCCTCTCTGTGAGAGCGATGGCTCAGAGATGGTGAGGTGGAGGATAAGATCATGAGAGAGCCCTCTTTGTAATTAGGGAGAATGAGTTAGGAAATTAGAGAGATAGGAATCAGGTCAGGTAGAGTAGAGAGTTAGGAGAGACCAGAGCAGAGAGGTATCAAGCGAGAGCTGAGACTTGTTACAGTCCATCCATTGTAAACACATTTTTATAGGCATTTCTGAATAAAATAGAAGAGCGGTTTTTCCTGCCATGAACTGTCTGTATGTGTTTACATGTTTTTATGCATTTCTTGTTTAAATGCATAACTGGTGAAGTATTGCATGAGTTAAATTTCTTCATGTCTTGGAGTTTCCGAGTGCAAGGAGTGCACAGATTCCACAAGGTGTGCGTTGACAGAGGTGAGACAGCCTCAGGAAAGATCAAGAGGGATAGCGTTGAACCTTCACCAGTAGAGGTGCAAGGAGTGCATAGGAAATAACTCTATTTCGAGTTCGAGGAGGAGACAAAACTATTGAAGGTTCTGTGGAAGCTCTGTCAGGTGGGCATTGAGCACATGCACAGGGTGCATTGAGGAGAACTCTATTTCGAGTTCAATGAGAAGACAGAATCACTGAAGATTCTGGAGAACTCTACTAGGAGGGCATTGAGTTGGTGCAAGTGTGCACAGGAGGGACTCTATTTTGAGTTCAAAGAGAAGAATTGTCGAAGAAATATATTCATAGGGTTACTGAACACCATGTAGACTCAGCAGAGCGTGCTTAAGAAGGAAGTTGCAGAAGAAGGAACGTCCATCCCTTCAAGGAGAAGGAAACGGTTGAATCCCTTAGAGGTTCAAGTTCTGAAGCTCGGGACGGACAGCACAGTTGTGTGCAAGTACCCTGCAAGGAGTGCAAAGGTTGAGAGAAATCCTTTGAGGTTTCAGAGTGAACAAAGCTCAAGAGGAACAATGTTTTCCATAACGCAGGCGAGACCCAAGGTCACAGGGTTCACAGAGGAAGAAAAGGTTAAGGCCTTTGAAACTTTGAAATCTTTCAAGGGAAAGAAATAAATATCAAGAGGAGAGAGCGCAAGCAGGACAGATCTGAATCGTCCAATCTAGCACCAATACCCGACAACCGTCATATCCAAAGGAAGGTGCATAGAGTTTAACCTCTGGGATGGTCACGCAGGAGAGCAGTTGAAACGGATGACGAAGACACTTCATGGAAGAAGTGCCAACGTCGCAAGAGTCATTGATCTCACATTCAAATTTGGTATTTCAGAGTTCGAGATTTAGAGCATCGAAGGATCGTGCAGTCGCTGCATCGCGAACTCCCAGTTCGCAAAATCTCAAAATCGCGCGCTTGAATTTCGGTATTTCAAAGTTCGGGATTTGGAGCAGTGAGAGATTGTGGAGTCATTGCATTGCAAACTCCTGGTTCGTGAAATCCCGAAAAACTCTAGACCGTCGGATCTAGAGTGCAGTGGCCTAAGAGCCGCTTGATCAAGGGTACATGCACGAGGAGATTAGTCCTTGGGAGGTGCATAGGAAGAGGGATCTGAATCGTCAGATCTAGCACCAAGGACCAGTAGTCGTCGGATCCAAAAGGAGGTGTGTAAGGTTTAAACCTCGTCTTAGCAGAAGGAAGAGGAGTCTTTCGACTTCACAACCCAAAAGTCCTGAAAAGATCAGGACCGTCCATCGTTGGAAGGCCATGTGGCGGAGATCCACGTATTTCATGGATTTGGGCATCGAAAGGCAACAGGAGGGGTCTTTCGACTTCGCAACCCGCGAAGTCCCGAAAAGCATCAAATCCGTCCATTTTGGAGGACAATTGTCGAAGATCCAAGTCTACCGGGAGATCGAGGAGAAGGAATTGTTGCATCGTGAACCCTCGGATCGTGAAATATCAAAAGAATCGAGACCGTTGATCTCTCAAAGGGGGAGATTTTGTTGTTTCGGGGTCCGAGAGATTGAAGAACCTGGAATCGTTGTAGTTGGAGTCGCAAAGTCCCAAATTGTGAAACCCCGAAAGCGTTCAGAGGAATAGCGCCAGGTCACGGGACCGGTCGTATGAAAAGCGACTTAAGGGAGGAGCTGAGGAGTTAGACCCTATTTCAGGTTTCAGCATTTCAAATGAAAGAGAATCGGTGGAACGTTTACATCACGATTCCCTGAATCGCGAAAAGCCGATAAGTGCTTTGACGTTAAGTGCATGGTCACAAGACGTGGTCACGTGGACGGAGGCTAAAGGAAGTTAATCCCGTTTCGGGGTTTCGACGACTGGGAGTTGGAGAGACAAGGAGTTGGGGAGACTCATATGCAGGAGTCTTGAAACCCCGAAACGTGAAAGGTTGAAGTGTGCATTGTTGCAGAATAGAGAAGAGCGCTGAAAGTTGGGCGCGCGCGCAGGTTTTCTCAAGACCTGTGCCAGAGGACAAAAGGGGACTTGTGGATTTGTTTAAGGGGTTCCAACAGGAGCCCGAAGAGCTATTTCGGCTCAAAAGGAGAATGATCCAAAGACCAGGAGGTTAGCAGAACCCTACTGAGGTAGGGGGACTGCATCAGGAATCCTATGAGGACATTGTATATCTCTGCAAAAGATGTTCTCGAGGATCTACAAGGAATAAGTCAGCTACCAAGGATACTATTTTTTCAAGGGTACAAAAATCAGCCAATGGAGGAGCAACAAGAGAAGAAATAGGTAATCTGTTAGAAAATTTCAAAACAGAGATGATTAACTCTTTTGCCTCACAAATGGATACTTTGCAGGTCAAACAGAAACAAGCAGAATTAGAGCAAGCATTGTGCATTTTCTATCTGAATTGCAAAAAGAAACATCCACCAAGGGAGTGCCCACTGAACAGTGTCCAGATATGCCTTATTTGTGAATTAGACCATGCCACTGACCAATGTCCCTCTTTACCAGGTGTAAAAGCAACAATGACGGCAAATAATGAGGAGGCAGAGGTTGTCTATCTAATAGCACAATGAAGACAATGGAAGCCAAGAGGTCAAGGTATGAACTCCCAATTCTCTCCTCTAGCATTTAATTATTGGAACAATCAGCTACCATATGGCCAGACGAATGCCCCCCCTCCAAATCAAATACCACCCTCTTATCAGGATCCCAATGCATGGTCACCTATGCCCCAACAGAAGAATCATTATGGGCAATGGAACCCATACAGGAGAGGCCCTCAAAAACAACTCAGTTATCAAAGCCATCACCAACTGAACCCCTATCAACAACAGTTCCAACCCTCGTACCAACAGCAACAGCTTCAATTGCCTCGCAATGCCTCACTAAACAATCCTCCCTTACGACCTCAGATGCCTATGCAACCTAACCCAAACCCAAATAATAAGGTCATTCAGAACATAGACATACATAATTTGTCAGCCTTATCTATTACTCCTATGCCTTGTGATGAAATAAAATTAAGGCCAGGGAGAATATTTGAGCCAATAATTGAAGATGCTCCATCTTCAGAATTAGATAAGGAATCAGGGGAGAGACCATATGCTGATACAAAAGAAATTCACCAACCTATTATAGAATCAACAGACCCACCATTCCCTGAAAGACTAAAAATTACCAAGCCTGTGGAATTACCATCTTTCAATCTCCTGGGAGAATTGCAAAATCTGCATGTTAATATTCCACTATTGCAAGCGATAAGGGATGTCCCTATTTATGCCAAGATTGTGAGGGACCTCTGTATCAGAAAACCTGGATGAAAACCTAAATATCCCCTCACAGTGTATGTAGTGGGGGATTTGTTTGAGCTGATGTTAGGAAAAACTCCACCTATTAAATATGGCGATCAAGGAAACCCTACAGTAACTGTTAAAATTGGACAGACATCTATTCCACATGTACTAGTTGACTTAGGGGCAGCAATTAACATCATGCCAATAGAAACTATGCAGTTGCTGCAACTCAGAACACAAATCTGACCTACTCCTACTATTCTATAATTAGTTGATCGCTCTACCATCATACCAGAAGGAGTAATTGATGATTTAGTCATTTCAGTGGACTCATGGGAGTATCCTACAGATTTTGTCATTTTGTAACCCAAATCCCGTCTAGGAGGCCATCCTCTAATTCTGGGACGACCATGGTTAGCTACAGTTGATGATTTCATTGGTTACAGATCTAGTTCTATGACCATCTCTGATGGTTATGACATAAAAAAACTTACCCTGTATCCTCATGCTACACCCAGTGTAGAACCTGAAAATTCTCTATGGATGGACGTTGAGGATGGAATTCCTCTATCTGTGCTAAATATAGGAAAGGCCCTGAGTTTCAAAGATGAGATGGAGGATGAGTTAATAAACTACTTTATTTGTGACCCCTTTGTTGTTACACAGAACACGCACCACTGATTGATCAGAGTCTTTGACACTATTGCCTAGATAGAAATGAACTTGGAAATGTTCTCAAAAACCGCTGACAGTCAAATTGATTCAGCTGTAACAACAACCACTGTAACAGAGAATGCTATAATAGAAGATGATGAAACATCAACAGTTGAATTATTTACTAGAGTTAGTTCTAAGAGCATCGCTATGGAAGTCGAACCTGGAAAAACCTTGAACATCAATCCCAATTTCTCCACTGTTGAAACTCGTCGATTGATGAAATTATTGACTGAACATAAAGAAGCATTTGCCTGGGATTACATGGATATGAAAGGAATTCCCTCTGCATTATGCACCCACCATATGAACCCAAACCTTAGAGAAATTGTTAAGGAAGAACTTCATAAACTTCTCAACGCCGGATTCATCTATCCTATATAAGACAGTGAGTGGGTATCATTGTTGGTTATTTTGCCTAAAAAGAATGGTAAGTGGAGAGTGTGTGTGGACTATAGAGCCCTGAATAAGGCCACGCAGAAGGATCATTTCCCTCTGCCATTTATTGATCAGGTTTTAGACAACCTAGTCGGAAAAAAAAAAAAAAAAAAATCTCTTTCCTAGATGGATTCAGTGGCTATAACCAGATACAAATTGCCCCACAAGGCCAAGATAAGACCACCTTTACCAGCCCTTGGGGTACATTTGCCTACAAGGTTCTCCCATCTGGCTTGTGTAATGCACTAGCCACTTTCCAGAGAGCTGTGATTGGTATTTTCTTTGATATGGTGAATGACTGTATGGAAATATTCATGGATGACTTTACACCTTATGGTACTGATTTCGAAGAAGATTTGTCTAATCTGGAAAAAGTGCTGAAAATATGTAGACAGTATCATCTTTCTTTAAGTATAGAAAAGTGTCATTTAATGATGCGCGAAGGGGTAGTGTTGGGACACTTCATCTCTTATGCAAGGATTCAAGTAGATCCAACCAAAATCCAGGTAATTTTGGACATTTCAACTCCATCAACTCAGAAAGAGGTAAGAATTTTTTTAGGGCACGTCGAGTATTACAGGAGATTCATTAAAAATTTCTCTAAACTTGCCTCTCCATTGTTTTTTCTACTAACAAAAGATGTTGACTTTCATTGGACTGACAACTGTGAATTGTCTTTTGCAGATCTGAAATAGAAATTGTCCACAGCTCTCATCTTGAGAGGGCCCAATTGGGCTTTGCCTTTTCATATTTCTTCAGATGCCTTAGACACTGCAATTGGTGAAGTACTAGGGCAATAGAAGGACAAAGAACCCTACGCTATCTACTATATCAGAAATAACATGGCTCCTGTTGAGTTAAATTACACATTTACTGAAAGAGAATTCTTGGCAGTATTTTATGCAATCAATAAATTAAGGCATTATGTAACTGGTTATCCCACTTTTATTCATACTGATCATATAGCCATTAAATATCTAATGAATAAACCTATTACTAATGCCTGAGTGATAATATGGTTGTTACTACTGCAAGAATTTGACATCGCTATAGTGGATAGACTAGGAAAAGAAAATGTGGTTGTTGATTTTCTCTCGAGATTACATATAAATGATGATAATTCACTTGTAGATGATTCCTTTCCTGATGAACGTTTGTTTGCAGTATCTTCTCACTCACCTTGGTATGCAGACATTGCTAATTATTTGGTTGTAGGGAATGTACCTCCACATCTATCTCCTTGAGAAAGAAGGAAGATTATTCAAAAGAGTGCTAGGTATAGTTGGATAGGAGGATACCTCTTCTACACAGGCCTAGACCAAGAAATCAGGAGATGTGTGAGGGATGATGAAGTTCATGATCTGCTGAAAGCTTGCCATGATGGCCCTTGTGGGGGTCATTTTGCTGATAAAAGGACCAGGCATAAAATTTTAAGGATGGCCTATTTTTGGCCCAGCATATTTCAAGATGCCAAGAAGTATGTCCAAGCTTGTGACAGTTGCCAACGCATGGGTCATCCAACTCATAGGGATGAGATGCCTCTCTAGTCTCAAGTAGTGATAGAGCCTTTTGAGATATGGGCCATGGATTTTGTAGGACCCATTCACCCACCTTCCATTCAGAAAGTCTATATATTGGTTTGTATTGATTACATGGCCAAGTGGGTGGAGGCAAAAGCACTTATCATAGCCTTAGAAGAAGTTGTCTTAGCATTCTCGTTTGAAGAAATATTTTTTAGGTTTGGCGTTCCCAGAGAATCGGTAACTGATGGAGGACCCCCTTTCACATCATATAAATTTGAAGCTCTACTCAGTAAATATCATGTTTTATATAGAATAGCTTCTCCATACCATCCATAAGAAAATGGCCAGGTGGAAAGCACCAACAAAGTTATCGAAGCCATTCTTACTAAAATAGTGAGAGAAAATCATAGGGATTGGTCTGACAGATTGCATGAAGCTCTATGGGCTTACCGAACCACTTGGAGGAGAACAACTAGTTTTTCTCCTTATGAGATGGTATATGGAAAAAGCCTTGTTTTCCCCATTGAATTCAAAATCAAAACCTTAAGAATTGTATCAGCAGTTAGCCTCAACTTGACTATGGCACAAAAATCCAAACTGTAGCAGCTCAACGAGCTTGATGAAAATCATTTGGTCGCCATCCATCAAACCACAGTGATTCAACAACAAAGAAAAAAATGGCATGACCGAGTCATCAAGAAGAAATTATTCCAGAAAGGAGATTGGACTATGTTGTATGATTCACATTTTAAAGAATTTCAAGGTAAGTTGCATACACGATGGCTAGGGCCTTACAAGGTAGACACCATTTTTTCCAATGGGACAGTCCGGTTGATTACTATTGATGGATCCAATAAACAGTTACATGCAAATGGTCATCGCTTGCGTCTGTATCAGCGTCCACTATCCAAGGAAAAATTCAAAACTAGATGTACAGTTGATACAGGTTATCAATTCTTAAACGAAAAGGAGCTTGCTCCTTCCCCTTCTGAACTTTAGGACTTCTTTTTCTCAAACCTTGTATATAAGTAACCTTAGCAAAATTTTCATTTCTCTGTTTTAGTAGAAATTTCTCTATTTTATTTACTATGCTAATAAATCTTTGAAAGGTATCAGGTGATTATGTGTGTGCAGGTGGATTGATGAACAACAAGGTTGCATGGCGCAAAATGAGTCAACGATTAGTTCATGGAAGTTGAAAAACTTCCTAGAAACTAAGTAATATAGTGTTCGGTCGATTTCCATGCTATTACACCTTATTCCGATAAATTGGTTGATTTCCATGTTGTTACACCTTCTTCTGATAAATTGGTTGATTTCCATGTTGTTACACCTTCTTCCGATAAATTGGTTGATTTCCATGCTGTTACACCTACCTCCGCTATTTTTGCCGAAGAACCTGCTGCTACACTAATTGTTGTTATTCTTTCTTGCCACTTCACTCTTTCTTTTTCGCATTTTTTTCTATGCTGCTGCTCCAGCCCTCCAATCTTTCCATGCCACAGCACCACTGATTAGACAATACTGATGCTCTCTATCTGAAAGTGTTGCTTCATAATGACTCAACTTCACATACGGCGATTTCCAATTGGCTAACTACAACAAGGACTCTATCTCTGCTCCAGTTGTCATTTCTCCCATGATCCTTCATAATGTCATCTATTCCGTGCAACTCGGATGGTGGTTGGATAGTGCGGTTACTCCGACAATTCGTTATGTGCGGTAAGGTATGAGGTACGTGATTAATCCTACGTGTTACAGTAATGAAGGTATAAAAGCACGGTTTCCTATTTATTAATCGGTTGTCATAAATCGATTCCCATGGAGCCAATCCGCTTAGTTGAGGGGGGAAATGTAAATCTAGGCCTCTAGCCGTCTATACCGAATTTTATACACACCTCCACCACCTTTCCGCCCACACTTATTTTTATGGAGACATTGTATTCTTTCTGCAAACCACGTTCGAGCTCGTTGCGTCTCTGATTTAGGTGATAGTTTCTCCTCCTACATGCCTGATTAGACTCTCAAGTAACATCATGGGAGGATCAGCTATGAGATATGAACCCACAACTCTGGACAGTTTGTTGCTACACCTAGAGGCCTACCAAATATTTCTTTAGGCTGGCTGGATATCGTATTTTAAAAAGTTGAAGGGGTTTAATGAGGATGAGGTATTGGAGTTTAGTTAAAATATTACCGAAAGGTATTTAATGGTGAATGGGGTAAGGATTCTAGTCTCATAAGAAAGCATTCCTACGGTAACAGGGTTGCCAAGAACATGAGATCGATGGTTTAACAGAAAAACACATCTTCTGAATGCACAGAAGGATTTCCTCATCAACACTGAGCAAGTTCAGACCAAAGGCAGAGGTGTAGATGTCAATTCTTTACCAGAGCCATGGGGGAAAGTCGCAAAATTTCTTAAAAGTTACATTACGTATGAAGGTCGATACCACATTGTTATTTTTCTAATTTATCTTATTATCACATCTGCGACATCATAAATTCATAAACATTCCTTATTTTCTCCTCCATTCATTACATAACATGGCCTGTTTTGTAAAAAAATCCAAGAACCCCAAGAACTGCATTTCTAATCACAAACTCATTGGCCTATTAATTCGCAAAGGTATGGGCATTTCCAATAACCCATTACCTACTATAGCATACCAGACACATTCTATACATACATATATGATTTCACCTGTCCTTGAAAACACAACCCATGGCCCTCTTCCTAAGCCTCTACCCTTAGCTGAAATAGTTGTCTAAACCCCTGTTGTCGCTACCCATAAGACAACTCAAAGAAGCAACTACATAACCCAAAGCCATCCTGGCACTATCCAGACAAGCCTCAACGAAATTGCATTGCAACAGCCTGTAGCTATGGTCAAACAAACAGATGAACAACCAACCACTCGACCAAGACATGAGTCACAGCACTTGGCTGCAACACCTATCATTGAAAACCTACCCCCTGTCTCTGAAAAGAAAACCCCTGCTCCTATCTATGCATTACCTAAAAAGTGAGCAAGGTTAGCACGGTACACTGTAACATCAAGTATGCTTACCTCCTCTGTTGTTGCACCGTCATTCACACAGAACCCTCCTATTGTTGCAACGGTTGATCAAGTGCCTACTATCATTACCAATAAATTTTCTCAGAAACGAAAACGTCCATTCAAGGGAAAACCTTGGAGAGCCCTTGACCAAATTGGATCAATAGCAAATCAAAGCCCTTTGGCTGTTGTGACAGAGAATTCCATACTGGTATGAATACCAAGTTTTACTTTATGCACAGAACTTCAGGAAACTATTCTCTCCTTTCAGAGTGAATGTACTCAAATCGCAGTCGAATCATTGGCTCCACCTGATGATTTTGTGCATCACACATCTATTGACGATGTCCAGATCATCACAGACCCCAGTATACCAGAATAGCTTCCTTGTGTGATTGAGGACAAACGTCTCGTTCCTCCTCCAGCAACGTAGAAGAAAACCCCTGCTTTCGTTTCTATTTTATCCAGGAGAAGAACCAGGTCCACCAGGTCTGTCGAAGTTGCCATTAGATGGCAAGATATGGAACAGGATATTCCTATTCTTCGTCCATTGTCCTCTATGGTGGATGCAGGGACGATTCCACATGAACCAGCTATCCAAGTTGCGACTGTTCCACAGGACCCAGTCATGACAGATATCGTTGTTACACAAGAACCAATTGTCCAGGTTGATACTGTTACACCAAAACCAGCTACTCCACAGAGGATTGTCCCGCCAGAGTTAGTAATACAAGAACCAATTGTCCATGTCGAAATTGTTCCGCAAGAACCAGTCCTGACAGACACAGTTGTTACACAAGAACCAACTACACAGCCTGGTGAGGATGTTCCACTTGCCCAATTATTTTCCCAAATAGAGAGAAAAATCAAGGATACAGAAAATTCCAGAATCGATGCACTAATAACAGAGTATGATAACCTCAAAGCAGAGTTAAATACCCTGAAACAAGAGGTGGAGGTTGCTCGACAGAAGAATCCAGAAGGGATAACCTCGGACATCCTAGCACTGACAAAAGCTGTTATGGAAAGAAACAAAGAACTCATGTTCTTTGAGTGCGAAAACATTTACTTTGAGGCAGGATATGAGGTATTCAAAGTTCCAGTCACTAAAGGACCAACAACTATCTCAGTCAAGACTGAACATGACCTTACGGCTACACAAAAATTAGTAAAACAGAGGAGATCTCAACGTCATAAAACAGTTGTTGGTATACCAGAAGCTTGCAAAACAGAACCTATATTTCCTTCACGAGTTGTTACTTGAGCAACTCAAACTGATTCTGTTCTCAAGGATAAAGAAACACATACAGATTGTTGACACAACAGATTTTCTTTTGGACACAGCATTTTTCAATACCGACACTTAGCAATTCTCTTAGCAATTTTTCACTGGAGGAGACAGTTATCTACTTCAGCCACAAAGTAAGGTTTGAATGTGTTTTGCATGAGGACATGCAATGTCTTCAGTTGGGGGGCATGTTAGGACCCAGAAATGTCCCTTTTTCACTACATCTTTTGCCCATTCAACCTTCTCATTCCTAAGATAAATGACTATTATAATGAGCACTAAGACCCTTTTTCAGAAGGTATGAACTATTCATCTCGCTTTTATATTTTCATTTACTTAGCATGTTTGATTGGTAACATTCACATATTTTATGCATGAAATGATTTAACTAATGATCAAAATGCTTAGAACAGCCCACTTCGAGAAACTCGTTGTTGTTACAGCTATGCAGCAATCTTGGAAGTTGTTACATGACTGCTACAACAGATGCCACCAGTCCTTGAAGCTATTACACGATTATTACAACAGAAGCTTTTCAATCCTGGAAGTTGTTACAACAGACACCACCAGTCCTGTTGTTATATGACTGTTGCAACATCTGTTGATTAGATATGCTGGCTCACGATGTTGATCAAGGGGAGTTCTAGATTTTTTATTAATGATATCAAACGAACAGCTTGAGAATCGAAGGATTCTCAAGACTGTTCTGATTATGTTTCTATTGAATGACTCTGACTTTAAATAGCAGAGCTTTGGTAACAAAAGGAGTTTTTTTACGGGAGAAAAGAAAAGTAACGCTTATTGTACACGGACATCTTTGGCAATTGAATGAAAGAGTGGATTGAATTCCTTTAGAAGACTGTAACCTATTTCTTTGAGAGGATTCAGTGAGAAGGAAAGGTCCCACCTTCCTCATCGATTCCCCTCTGTTTTGAATTCTAAATTAGTTGTTTTAAATGTGAATGATTTAACTGTTAGACATTTCTAGAATACAACTGCAGTTACAGTTTTGTTCCTTCTTGTTAGATGCACATAAATTTGTCTCATGAGAATTAGAAGTCGATTGTTGAACATTGTTGGAGAACTGCTTTCCCTTTGTTTTGCATTAGGTTAAAATCTCGTTTCCTAGAAATAAAAGTGTGAAGTACCTTCTTGCAATAAGTAGATTTCCTTTCTGCAAATAGTATAGAACTTTTTCTTGCAAAGGTAAATTAGAAAGTTAGATTAGAGTAGGCAATCTAGGGTTCTTTTACATTCATCAGTTTAGATTGAAATTATGATTTCAAATATGTAGAACTCCAGCTGTATCAGCATAACTGTGTTAGTGATAATGTTTGTTTATTTTTTTTTCCTTACTACAATTAGATTAGAGATGCTTTCATAATCTAACATAGACTGTGCACAATTATCTTGAAATAATAGACTTCCCTGGGTTGACAATTTATATTGAACACTTTGATTTTCTATTCAATTAGATAATTAAAGTGCCCAACAGATGCTAGATGGGAGAATAGCAAAGAACACACGAAATTTTTGAACAAAATATTAAGGCGCCTCAATAGGATGGAAACCATTACCAAACTGCTAACCGAGGTTGAGACAGGCCCGAAAGCCAAGTTGGAGCGGTTGACGGCTCAATTCAACCTCTGCCTATGCTATGTCCATCACATGGACATCACGCTCTTGCTCAGAAGATAGAAGAAGCTTATGGCGATGTTAAGAAAGGCGTGCGAGGCTATAAGGTAGCTTTTATTTAAAGTGGCATAGTGCGCCTCGCCTGTCAACTAATCACAGGGAAGTTGGTACGCAAGAATCGACCCACGCAAGTATCCGGCTTTGTAGTCAACCTCGCAGGGAAGTGCGCAGAGGGACTACAGATGAACTGGGAAAAGTACCTGGTGAATCAACTAGAGATTGATTGTAGAGAAACCCAAGATCAGGGGCATGAATTCCATTTTAGCTAGCTCTTGATACTTATAGCTTTCGTCGCATGGAAGCTACCAGAAGGTGCAACCTTCCCGGACATTGACCCCTTTGAACCACTGGCTGCGAAGTTTAGTACACTATGGTACTCAAATGATATGAACAAGCAGTGGAAATCCAATGTTGTCTTCAATACCTACTACACCCAATTGAAGCTCACCATCCATTCTGAGCCTTGCATGACCCCAAACACTTTACACAGGTTTCGACCTTTGATGAAGTTCAACATGGACCACCATTTCATATATATATTATAGGACACGTTGACGAGCACAAGGAATAGCTTCAGTTTTATTATAAGCTGGCAGAAGAAGACCTAGAGGAGATCATCAAAGAATGGTCATCGGACCAACAAAACCCTAACTATCAGCCCTTTCGGCAACACCTGCGAAGCAAATGAAGTCTCACCTGAGGTAGAGGCAGGGATGGTTGCAGAACTCATGTGTCTACAACCTTAGATGGGACAAAGATCTGTGATTATATATTTTACAGGATACTTAGCATAGATCATTCATCAATATTTATCCCTTATGGTACTTCGCAGAAAGCACAGAACATCGCAATGAATATCTAGACTAAAGATGATTCGGTACTTAGCCACAAAAATATAGATTAGATTCAGCAGATCAAGCACTAAGAATCTATCAGATCTAACATTCATTCATATATCATAAGCACAGAGTAGAACTAGATCTATTTAATCACAGCAAGCACTTATCCAAGAAGGAGATAAACACGTTCAAAGCACCATACACACAGTTACCATGGTTCACCCCCACCCTGGGGCTACGTCCACAAAGTATTCTTCTTTATATTATCTCGGTCAAGCGGTTACAGCACAGAGCTTCAGTGACCCTTACTTCGCACAGGACAGAAGATCTGCGCAGCTCGCTAGATCCTTCTTCCTTGCACTTCAGCACAAAACTACAGTAACTTGCACTTATCTTGTCAATCCCCTTACAATCATGCACAGAGCACTTGCAATATACATCTGATCACACAGATCTAACTACTTGCACTAATCAATCACATCTACTACTTATTACATTTCCTAAGTGTCTATCTATAGATTACAAAATGGGCCTAAGCGTGGGTAAACCCACAGAACGACATTCCTTTCCCTTTACATCAACCCAAAAACCCTAAAAGGTACCCAAAAATAGGTCTTGCTTGCTTTGTGTTACGCTCCATCTTTGGCAAGTTGTCGTAGTCCCAAAATGGTCAATTATGACCAAGTATTCTTCAAAACTTGGTCAAGGGCCAACAGGCCCCCAACGCTCACCTTTGACTTGTCCCGAGTCAATCAAGTCTGATCAATTCGGCCTCGAATGCCTGGAGCTGCTTCGACCTCCTGCAGTGCGATAGCCTCTTGCACTATAAAGTCCTGGATCACTGTGTCATTGAGCGGTCCTTCCAGGCGTTGTTCTACAGTGAGGACAACCTGTTTGAATTCAACTTCCTGACTTTCAAGTTCAGTGAACATTTGGCATGCCATTTCTTAGATCAGCTGAAGTCGTTGGGAGACTTCCATCACTTTACTTTGTAATGTATGTACCTTTTGTTCGGTTGTGCGTTGTTCTGTGAACCTCTTCATTCTTTCAAATGGAGTCAAAGTCTTGATCTGTGCCTGTAGCATGTATGCATGTTGCTTTTCTTCTTGGAGATGTGCCTCCAATGTCTGCAATTCTAGATTCTCTGCGAGGGTTTCATAAGTCTGGGCACTTCTAGCACTTAGTTGCTTGCATTCCAAAGAAAAGGTTTTTAATCATCCAACTGCGCTTTGAGCAGTGTCCTCTCTTAGATCTCTTATTTCCTGAGGGGTCTTGGGCACGATGTGGAGCTCCAAATCTGTGATGTGTTTTTAGATTTGTTGGATTACTTCTTCCATTTGGGTCACCTGCTATGGGAGACGGTCTTCCATCTTCACCTCTACAACTGTCATAGAGTGTAGTGCTTTGTGAATCCTTTCCTGAACTTCAATTTGCTCTACTAACAATTGTGCCTTTTCCTCGTCCCACTTCACTTTCAGGGAAATATTTTCTCATTCTTCCTCCTTATTTTGTTCTAGAAGTTCTTTTTGTTCTTGCATCAAAGCCTGGGTGGCTTGTACTGTGTCTTCTTGAGATCATCGGAGGTGAGCTTCGACTTGATCAATGATCCGGTGCAGTTGAGTGGGCTCATCGTCTGTTCCTGATGGTCCACTTATTAACGGCGTTGTAGCCACTACTTGGCTGGACTAGAGTGCTTGCTGCACTTCTTTGAGTTTGCCTTTGATTTGGTTGAAGAGCTCCTCCTGCTTTGCTTCTTTCTTTTCTGTGAGCTTGAGTGGAGCATCGTTCAGCACGGAAATTAGGAATTCGAAGTCATCTAGGGTAAGGGTAGTTTTAAGCATGGTCCGGGTGGCCTTAGCTTTCTTTCGGGAGGAGGTCTTTGGTGGTGTCATATTTTTTTTCATGGAGGGATCCTCCTCCTCTTTAGGTGGGGTAACCTCACCTCTGTTTTGTTCAACTTCTATACCACCTAGCTCATCACCATCGCCTCCCTGCGTAGGTGAGATCTAAGTAGTCTTTGTGGATGTGCTAGGGACATCTTCGACTTTGTCATCCTTCTTAGTTATGCTCGACCCAGGGGTATCCAACATAGCTTTAGGTCTTTCCTCGTCGAACATTTCTGCAGGGTCTGCTACAATACGGAGGTCTGCCGACCATTCCTTGATAATCTCCTCCAAGTCATCCTCTATCAACTTGTACTAGGATTGGAGCTATTATTTATGCTCATCACCACGTGCTGTAATATAGGTGAAGTGGTGATCCACGCTAAATTCAATCAAAGGTCTAAATCGATGAAGTACATTTGGGGTGATTTGCGGTGTAGACTGAATTGCATTCTTTGGTTGGTTGAAGTAGGTGTTGAAGACGGCATTAGACTGTCATTGCTCGTTCATGTCACTGGAGTACCAGAGCGTACAGAACTTCACAGCTAATGGTTCGAAAGGTTTGATCCTTGGGAAAGTGGATCCCTCTGGCAGCTCCCAAGCGATGAAAGCGATGAGTATGAGCAACCAACTAAAGTGGAACTCATACCCTTGGTCTTGCGCTCCTCTGCAATCCAGCTCTAAATGGTTTACAAGATATTGCACCCAATTCATCTATAGTCCCTCGGCGCACTTCCCTACGAGGTCAACTACGAAGCCAGTCCCCTATGTTGGTATGTTCTTACGAACTAATTTTCCCACGATTAACTGACATGCAAGGCACACTGTGTTGCTCTGGATAGAGGCTACCTTGTAGCCTCGCGTACCCTTCTCTACATCATCATAAGTTTCCTTTATCCGTTGTGCTAGTGCTCAGTCTAAGGTATTCCCATGGTAAATGTCCTATGGGTCAGGGCCTTGCATGCTAAGTCCTATGATCCGATTGATCAGAGTCGAATCCACAGTGATGCGGTGGTCCAACCATAAGTATCTGTCGTGGTAGCAAGATAGCAGCAACCTGATGCATGAATTGACTTCCTGGTATCTGTCGAAATGAGGGATCTTCATTACGTTGAGCAGTGTGGACTGCGCGAGGTTCTGGACTACAGGACAATCTTAGGATTTCTGCCTTTGGTCTTGGTTAGGTATTTATGTGGAGCTAACATGTTGTAGGTTTTGCTATCTCCAAGGTTAAAATCATTAAATTTCAGTGTTGCGAGCTTATCCTGGTCAGCACATACTGCGTGCACCCCTTTCGAAAGATACGCAGTGATCAGGGTGTACTCAAAGTTCCTAGGTACATTGTCATGGTTAATCTTGCCACTCAAAGGTGGGATGTAAACTGGCAAAATGCACAGGATCAGCTTGGCATTTGCAATATCATCTATGTGCTTTATTCTTGTCTCGGTCGTGGTTCTGCAAGGTCCTACGCCATGATCAATGGAAGGAGAAGCTTGGACTCCTCCTGGATTGGATGCTTGTACACCTACAGACATCCTTCTCTCTGACATCACTCTCTTAGTCATTAGGTCAATCAAAACTTCTTCAACTACTTTCTCAACAGCATTGAGCTCGTCCGACATACAAGCTTGGGTCCACTAGCTCAGGCATGAAAATGAATGATGAACAGTATGGGAACAAGACAATGATCGTAGAATGAAGTAATCTGAAGTTCTGGGCTCAAAATATCACTTAGCAAAAAGTATTCTTGGTACGTGGCGTGACGAACTAAGTAGGGAAACTTAGCAACAGTCTACTTGCAACGGATATGGGGGACTGCATTAAATTTGTTCTATCCATTTTGGTGTTGTCCAACGGTCTAGTGGGAACCCATAATTGCTTTTCGACCCATTCAGGTCAGAATTCCAATGGCTATATCAGTCCAATAGTTATATTGTTGCACCATGGCGAAGTGCCAGATGTCGTTGTTCTGATATCTCGGTGAAGCTCAATTCTTGTGATTTTTTCTTCTACGAAGTTCCTTCTGGAGTCTTCAGTAACTTTCTGATTTTGTCCTTCTTATTACTTAGATTCCTATCCTTTTTCCCAATGAGCTTGGTCTCGGTCACCCTCTTTCCATTATAAATCTTATCTTCTCTTGACGTAGTCACTTCGCGCTGCCTAGGATCTTTCCTCAGATCCAAGGGTAATACTCCTTCATCATATGGATTAGATATTCTAGTATTTTGTGGTTCCTCTAACACTCTTATAGCTTCGACATCCAGTTCCTTGGTGTTTAACAGCGGAGATCTATTCCCTTGTTCCTCCATCAAGTAGGCAATCCTTCTAGTCATAAATTCCATGAGTTCTTGCTTCTTCTGTTCTAGGGCTTCCTTTTCTTCTTTCCTCCGGATTTGGTCTTTTTCAATCCAGATATTTCCTAACAAATATGGAAATGGGGCACAGTCCTCAATAAATATAATAACTTCAAACTCCTCCTCTATCGAGTTTCCATGGGTACTCATAGCTATCTGGGTAAGTCTGCCACATAGGGTTACCATTTTGCCTTTAAATAATTCGATGGTTCCTAGTGAAGGGACCAGAGCAGACCTTCATAGGGTTTCCCAAGTTCTTTCTATCACAATATTCATCGGTGTTCCCTCATCTAGGGCACAGTCAATGTCGAAGTCTCCTATTCTCACTTCTATTTTCTCTTGTTCTCTGAAGATCTCTGACAAACTGACATCCTTATGATCATCTAGGGTTTCTTTTATTTTCAGTAACATGATCTCTGATTCTTTTTGGGGTTCTTCCAAAATTTTAGTCTCTTTATCTCCTTCAAAGTTTTCTTGTTCCATATTCAGTTTTTCAAGTCTAGCAATCATTCTAGGGCAATCCAATACTTCATGGTCCATAGCTTTACAACATAGGTAGCTAGGGTTTCTCCCAGGGCATTCTTTAGTAAGATGTCCTGGTCTTCTGCAACTGTAACATATGGTCAATCCTCTCTTTCTTTTAAATGACCCCCAACTTCTTTTTTACTGTGCACTAGTGTCATGGTGGCTAACCTGCAAAAATTTCTTTCTAGGATACTGCATCCATTGGTTAGTCCAAAAATTCTTTCTATGCATAGGTATAACATATCTATCATTATTCTTATCAAATCTATCAAATGTTCTTCCATCTAACAATGCCCTAGTTTTCAGGCTAGGACAAAATCTATCAAGCATACTTAGATTCATGCTTTTAGAAACAAAAAATTTCCACTTATCTTTCCTATATAGAGCACAAAGCTTTCAGATCTAAAACTTGAACTATTATTACCTTTATTAGAGCACATAGCTTACAGATCTTACCTCTTTTTGTAGATCTGACTTAGAAACTTCCACTTTAATCTTTCTTAGAGCATAGAGCATTCAAATCTGACTTATTTTCTTCAATATCCACCTCTTTTCTTACAAGTCTGTCCTCTTTCCTTAAGATCTGACCTCTCTTTCTCGGCACAAAGCTTCGTAGGTCAAGTAGAATATTGCGTACTAGGGAAACAGATCTACACATAGAGCTTATTTTGCACAAATCTTTTTCTTCTTTAGTTCCCAGCAATCACAGTTCTTGTCCTGGCAACGGAACCATTTGTTGGAACAGGGGCAGACCCAGGGTTCAACGCTCAAGAGCACACCAATAAAACCCTAACTATTGGCCCTTTCAGCAACACCTGCAAAGCAGATGAAGTCTCACCCCAGGTAGAGGCAGGGGTGGTTGCAGAACTTAGGTGTCTGCAACTTTAACTGGGACACTAATCTGTGATTATATCTTTTACAGGATACTTAGCATAGATCATTCATCAATATTTATCCCTTATGGTACTTCGCAGAAAGCACAGAGCATCGCAGTGAATATCTAGACTAAATATGATTTAGTACTTAGCCACAAAAATATAGATTAGATTCAGCAGATCAAGCACTAAGCATCTATCAGATCTAACATTCATTCATATATCATAAGCACAGAGCATAACTAGATCTATTTAATCACAGCAAGCACTTAGCCAAGGAGGAGATAAACACATTCAGAGCACAATACACACAGTTGTCGTGGTTCACCCCCACCCTAGGGCTACATCCACAAAGTATTCTTCTTTATATTATCTCAGTCAAGCGATTACAACATAGAGCTTCAGTGACCCTTACTTTGCACAGGACAGAAGATCTGTGCAGCTCGCTAGATCCTTCTTCCTTGCACTTCAGCACAAAACTACAGCAACTTGCACTTACCTTGTCAATCCCCATACAATCATGCACATAGCACTTGCAATATACATCTAGTCACATAGATCTAGCTACTTTCACTAAGCAATCACATCTACTACTTCTTACATTGCCTAAGTGTCTATTTATAGATTACAAAATGGGCCTAAGCATGGGTAACGGGCCGACATCCCTTTCCCTTTACATCAACCCAAAACCCCTAGAAGGTACCCAAAAATAGGTCTTTCTTGCTTCATGTTGTGCTCCATCTTTGGCAAGTTGTCCCAGTCCCATAACGGTCAATTATGACCATGTATTCTTCAAAACTTTGTCAAGGGCCAACAATAGTTGAAGTACGCCTTCGGAAAGCATAGGAAGAAACAGTGCAGGACACCCAAGCCTTAAAGCAAGCCTAGGAGGAAATCATCGAACAATGTTGAGTTGCGCAACGAGAGAAGGACACTCTCGAAGTGAAATTTAGAGAAGACGGGGAGAAGATCCAAAAAGAGAAAGAGCAGTTGCTCGAAAAGTAGATAGGAATTGAAGAAGCGGTCAACAGAGCATTTCGCTCTGTGAACAGCTTAGAGCAGAAGGCAGAAGAACCCATAGAACACCAAGTGATGAATCTTTCTCAATTTATTCAGAAACATCAATAAAGAGTCGTGGAATTATAGCTTCGGACCATACCAAATACCATGTAAGAAGTGCACGACCAGCGAGAAATGACTGTCTGGAGCACAGTAGAAAGGATTAAATCACTCACTGAGGAATGAAAACAGTTAATTAGCAAAAGTGCGCAAATATATGAGAACCTAACAGAGAATCTAGAATTGCATAAATTGGAGTCGCAGCTCCAGGAAGCGAAGCATGAAGCCGAAAATCTACAGGTGTAGCTGAAGGCCCTATCACCCATAGAGAGAATGAAGCAGTCTCACAAGAAGCGCACTTCCCAGTAGCAAATCCATATGATCCAGAGCAAGGTAATGGAAGTAACTCAACAACTTCAACCTGTGTCAGATAAGGCATGCATGTTATTTTTAGAGATCGAGACCAAAGGAACAGAGCTAGAACAGGTCGTCATCTCAGCAGAGCAGCACCTCGACGGACTAGTAAATGACACACTCATCTAGGATTTCATCGAGTAAGAGGTCATGGTATAGCAGTAGGTCAAAGCAGCTCGAGCCAAGAACGAGGAATTCGAGGCAAAATTGCTCAGACCAGAGTGACTCGGGATGAGTCATAGGTGAGAGTTGGGGGCTTGTTGGCCCTTGACCAAGTTTTGAGGAATACTTGGTCATATTTGACCACCTTTGGGATTTTGATACCCTATTGAAGGAGGCGCACGAGATGAAGCAGAGATCACAGAATATCATCCCACTTTGGGTCCTTTTTGGGTTTTTGGGAATATGTAATGGGAAAGGGATGTCGGCCCATGGGTTTACCCACGCTTAGGCTCACTTTTGTAATGTATAAATAGACATCTAGACGATGTAAGTAAAGGAGAAGATTGGCCAAGGGTTTAGTGCTAGAAATGATCCATGTGATTGACTTGCAGGGCTGAGTGCAAGTGTTGTAAGTGTTGAGTACACATATTGTAAGGAGGCTTTGTGATAGATCTACTCGAGGAAGGAGGATCTGGCGAGGTGCGCGCAGATATCCTATCCTATGCAGAGTAGGATTTTGATAGCTTTGTGCTGTAACTGGATTGACTGAAGCTAATAAAGAATAAGAGTTGGTGGACGTAGCCCTAGGGTGGGGGTGAACCACGTAAATACTGTGTGTTGTGATTTGTGCTTATTCTTAGATGTTTTGTATTGCAAAGTGCTTAGATGTGATTAAATAGACTTGCTTATTCTTAGTGCTAAATATGTATATGAATGTTAAATCCGATGTGTATGAATATGCTAAGTCCTTGGTCTCCCAGATCTGATCTATCCTGTTGTTGCTAAGTGCTTGGTCTATCAAATTTGATCTATCTTGTGATTGCTAAGTGCTAAAATAACCTAGACCTAAGTGAATGTTGTGATGCTCGGTTATGTCGGCGAAGTATATCTAAGTGGAATATTGATGAATGATCTATGCTAACTGATTTGTAAGCGATATAATCAAGATCTGCGTCCCAGCTAAGGTTGCAGACACCTGACTCTTGCAACCACCCCTACCTCTACCTCAGGTGAGACTTCATCTGCTTCGAAGGTGTTTCTGAAAGGTCTGGTAGATAGGGTTTTGTTGGTGCATTATTGTAGCATCAAACCCTGGGTCTGGCCCTGTGCCAACAAATGGTTCTGTTGTCGGGACTGAAACTGTGATTGTTGGGAACTAAGGGAGAAGAATCTTTGTGCAAAGACTCATCCTGAAACTGTGGAAGCTCTGTGTGTGGATCTGTGCCCTAGTGCACAGTATTTTACTTGATCTAAAAAGAGAAGGCTAGATCTGAAGAAAAGTAGCAAGATCTGAACGCTTTGTGCTCTAAGAAAGATTAAAGTGGAAGTTTCTGAGGAAAAGAGGTCAAATCTGCAGAAAAGAGGTAAGATCTGTAAGCTCTGTGCTCTAATAAAGGTATGAATAGTAGAAAAAGTTTTAGATCTGAAAGCTTCGTGCTCTGTAGAAGTGAGATAAGTGAAAATTTTTGTTTCTAGAGCATGGATCTAGGTATGTTTGATAGACTTTGTCCTAGCTTGAAAACTAGGGCATTAATAGATGAAAGAACGTTTGATATGAACAGATCTGATAGATATGTTATACTTATGCATAGAAAGAATATTTGGACTAACAAATGGATGTAGGATCCTAGAAAGAATTTTTTGCAGGCTAGCTATCATGATCCTGGTGCGCAGTACAGAAGAAGTTGGGGATCATTTAAGAGAAAGAGAGGATTAACCCTATGTTATAGTTGCAGAAGACCAGGACATCTTGCTAAGGAATGCCCTGGTGGGAGATCTAGTTGTCTCTGTTGCAAATCCTTGGACCACGAAGTATTGGATTGCCCTAGAATGATTGCTAAGATTGAAGGCATGAATTTGAATGAAGAAATCCCTAAGGTGGATCCAGAAATAGCAGAACCCTAGAGAGAATCAGAAAATATATTACTACAAATGAAATACACCTTGAATGACCACCGACATGTTAGATTATCAAAGGTCTTTAACGAAAAAGAATTCATCGAGGTAAGAATAGGAGACTTCGACATTGACTATGTTTTGGATGAGGAAACATAGGTAAATGTTATGACAAAGAGAACTTGGGAAGCTATAGGAAGGCCTGTTATGATCCCTTCACTAAGAGGAATAGGGTTATTCAGAGGGAAACTGGTAAAATTATGTGGAAGGCTCACTCAAATATCTATGAACGTCAATGGAACTTCGATAGAGGAAGATTTTGAGATTATCAAATTTATTGAGGATGGCGCCCCATTTACTATGTTACTTGGAAAACCTTGGATTGAAAGACATCAAGCTAGGAAGAAGGAAGAAGAAAAGGTTTTAGAATAGCAGAGACGAGAGTTAAAAGATTTCATGACCAGAAGGATCCCGCGGTTGATTGAGGAACAGGAGAACAAATCAAAGCTATTTGATGCTAGAAGCCCAGATGTCAAAGTTGCAAAAGAATTAGGGGACTCACAGAAGATTGGAGTATCTGTATCAGATATAGATGAAGTAGTACTCCTCAGTCTTGAGAGAGAACCTCAGCAGCGCAAAGTGATTGTGCCCAAGGAAAATAAGAATCAGAATGGGAAAAGAACTATCGAGATGAAGCTCACGGGGAAGAAGGCTAGGAAGCTAAGTAAAAGGAGAGCTAAGATCAACGGGCTACAGAGGGTTCCAGAGGAAACCTCTCAAAAAAAAACTTTGCAAAATTGGAGCTTCGTTGGGATATCAGAACAGCAACTTGGGTCACTTCGCCATGGCAAAGCAATATAGTCGTTGGAGGTCGATATATCCATTCGAAAAGCATTGATGGCTCATCACCAGACCGTTAGACCACGCCATAATAGATAGAACAAGAGTTAATGAAGCCCCATATCCATTACAAATGATCCGTTATAGAGTTACTTACTTATTCCATCGCGCTATGCACAGAAGACACTTTTGAGAACAATGATTACCCCACTCTTACTCTCTACCCTATTACAATACCTACATTATTTTGAGAACCTGAGATATTGATCCTAAGCATATATGTCTGACGAATTTAACACAGCTGAAGAATCTATAAGAGAGGTACTCGCTAGCCTCAAAGCCGAAAGATTCATGTCGGAGAGAGGATTGTCTATAGGTTTACAGGAATCATCAATGAGAGGAGTCTAAGCCTCCCCATCGACTGCTCAAGTAGGAACATCTCGAGCCGGCGCAAAAAGAAGAACCAAACATAAAGACAATATGGCCAACGCGAAGTTGGTTCCATCCATCCTACCTACTTACATGCCACCTCTGAGCGGTGCAATCAAAAGAGATAGTGTGCCTAGAGACTTTGAGTACACTCTAGTCTAGCATACCTGTAGAAAGGGGTACACGCAGTCCGCGTAGATCATGACAAGATCATAGCATTGAATTTTAGTGACTTCAACCTGGGGGATCGTAAAGTTTACAGCATGCTTGCCCCATACAAGTACCTAACCAAAACCAAGGGAAAGAATTTGAATATCTTCCCTCAGCAATGGATGATGAACCTCACACAGTCCACTCTACTCAACGTTATGAAGATACCACACTTCGGCAGACACCAGGAGGTGAATTCTTGTGTGAAGCTACTGCTAGCGAGTTACCATGGAGGATACTTATGGTTAAACCATCACATAACAATTGATCCAGCCTTGATCAATTGGATCACCAAGCTTAGCATGCAGGGCCCTAATCCCCATGATTACTATTCTGGAAAGACTGGGGATCGCGCTCTTTCTCAGAAGATCAAAGAATCTTATGGCGATATTGAGAAAGGCATGTGAGGCTACAAGGTAGCTTCTATTGAAAGTGGTGCAGTGTGCTTCACCTTTCAACTGATCGCAGGGAAGTTGGTACGCAAGAATCGACCCACACAAGTATCCGAATTTGTAGTCAACCTCACAGAGAAGTGCACAAAGGTACTACAGATGAACTAGGCGAAGTACCTGGTGAATCAAATAGAGATTGACTGTAGAGAAGCCCAGGATTAGAGGCATGAATTCCATTTTATATGGTTCTTGATACTTATAGCTTTCATTGCATGGGAGCTACCGGAAGGTGCAACCTTCCCTGACATCGACCCCTTTGAACCACTGGTTGTGAAGTTCAATACACTATGGTACTCGAATGATATGAACAACCAGTGGAAATCCAATGTCGTCTTCCATACCTACTACACCTAGTTGAATCTTTCCATCCAGTCTGAGCCTCGCATGACCCCGAACACTTTACATGGGTTTCGACCTTTGATGAAGTTCAGCGCGGACCACCATTTCATATATATTTTAGCACGCATTGATGAGCACAAGGAACAGCTTCAATCTTATTATAAGCTGAAAGAAGAAGACCTGGAGGATATCACCAAGGAATGGTTGGTGGACCTCCTTATTTCAGAAAACCCCAAAGAAATGTCCGACATCAACAACCCAAAATCTACGCAGAATACACCTAGGCCCAGTAAGACAAAGAAAACAAAGAAGATGAAGAAGGTTGAGGAATTTCAGGATATAGATAGTCTATCTGTGAGGACGGCTTCCACTACACTAGACCAAGGAGGTGATGGAAAAGACTTAGAAGAAGTCGAAAAAAGACCAGAAGATGAATTATAAATCATAAAGAAGAGGAATGGTTTGCCTCCATAACCTTCCTCTCAGAAGAAATCTAAAGCACTCGTAACTAAGCTGCAGACCACACTCACTCCAGATGACTTTAGTTTCCTCGTCGCAGCTATGAATGAAGCTATAGAAGAGATAGCAGAAAAGAAGGAAGTTAAGCAAGAGACAATGTACAATGGAATTGAGATTGAGCTCCAAGGAATGTAGTAGGCACTTCAGTCTAGTTGCACAGTCTCCACTGCACCCCTACTAGAAGGAACAATAGAGGAGGGAGATGAACCAGTTCAACTCCACAAAATTTTTGACACAGTCAAAGTACGCCTTCGAAAAGCATAGGAAGAAACATCGAAAACCACTCAGGACTTAAAGCAAGCCCAGGAGGAAATCATTGAACAACATCAAGTTGTGCAACGAGAGAAGGACACTCTCCAAGCAAAATTTGGAGAAGACAGGGCAAAGATCCAAAAAGAGAAAGAGAAGTTTTTCGCGAAGCAGATAGGGATTGAAGAAGCAATCAACAGATCATTTCTCTCTGTGACCGGCTTAGAGTAGAAGGCAGAAGAACCCATAGAATGCCAAGTGATGAAGCTTGTTGAAGTTATTCAGCAACTTCAACAAAGAGTCATGGAATTAGAGCTTCAGACCATACCAATTAACCCGCAAGAAGTGCACGACCAGTGAGAAATGACTGCCCGGAGCACAGTAGAAAGGATTAAACAACTCACTGAGGAATGCAAACAGTTAAGTAGCAGAAGTGCACAGATATATGAGAACCTAACTGAGAACCTAGAATTACATAAATTGGAGTCGCAGCTCCAGGAGGCGAAGCATGAAGCCAAAAAGCTACAGGTGCAGTTGAAGGCGCTATCACCCGTAGAGAGAATGAAGTGGTCTCACGAGCAGTGCACCACCTAGAAATAGGTCCATATGATCTAGAGCAAGGTAATGGAAGTAACTCAACAACTTCAACCTGTGCAGAATAAGGCATGCATGTTATTTTTGGAGATCGAGACCCAAGGAACAAAGCTAGAACAAGTCATCATCTCTGCAGAGCAGCGCCTTGATGGACCAGTAAATGACGCACTCATCCAGGAGTTCACCGAGCAAGAGGCCCTGGCATAGCAACAGGTCGAATCATCTTGAGCCAAGCTTGAGGCATTCGAGGCTGAATTGCTCAGACCAGAGTGACTCGGGATGAGTCACGGATGAGTGTTGGGGGCCTTTTGGCCCTTGACCAAGATTTGAGGAATACTTGGTCATATTTGACCACTTTTGGGACTTCGAAAGCCTGTCGAAGGAAGCGTGTGAGATGAAACAGAGATCACGGAATCTCAGCCCACTTTGGGTCCTTTTTGGGTTTTGGGGAATATGTAATGGGAAAGGGATGTCGGCCCGTGGGTTTACCCACGCTTAGGCTCACTTTTGTAATGTATAAATAGACATCTAGGCGATGTAAGTAAAGGAGAATATTGGCCAAGGGCTTAGTGCTAGAAATGATCCATGTGATTGACTTGCAAGGTTGAGTGCAAGTGTTGTAAGTGTTGAGTACACAGATTGTAAGGAGGCTCTGTGCTAGATCTACTCGAGGAAGGAGGATCTGGCGAGGTGCGCGCAGATATCCTGTCCTATGCGGAGTAGGATTTTGATAGCTCTATGCTGTAACCGGATTGACTGAAGCTAATAAAGAAGAAAATTTGGTGGACGTAGCCCTAGGGTGGGGGTGAACCATGTAAATACTGTGTGTTCTGCTTTGTGCTTATTCTTAGATGTTTTGTATTGCAAAGTGCTTAGATGTGATTAAATAGACTTGCTCATGCTTAGTGCTAAATATGTATATGAATGCTAAATATAATGTGTATGAATATGTTAAGTGCTTGGTCTACCAAATCTGATCTGTCATATTGTTGCTAAGTGCTTAGTCTATCAGATCTGATATGTCTTGTTGTTTCTAAGTGCTAAAATAACCTAGACCTAAGTGAATGTTGTGATGCTTTGTTATGTCGGCGAAGTATATCTAAGTGGAATATCGATGAAAGACCTATGCTAAGTGATTTGTAAGTGATATAATCACATATCTGTGTCCCAGGGAAGGTTGCAGACATCTGAGTCTTGCAACCACCCCTGCCTATACCTCGGGCAAGACTTCATCTGCTTCGCAGGTGTTGCCGAAAGGGCCGATAGTTAGGGTTTTTTTGGTGCGTTGTTGTGGCGTTGAACCCTGGGTCTGCCCCTGTGCCAACACACCTAATTTATGCACCTACCCACACACCCAACCCATGCACCTAATGCATGCAACTAGAGCACACAACTAACCATTATTAATGTTAGTGTTGGATTAAGGGTGGATGTAGCTATCACATCAACCTAAGAAATTGCACCCCTAGTGTTCTAACTCCTAATTCCAAACATGGCCACTAAGGCACTAACCCAAAACCACTCTTCTAAGCCACCCAAATATCCTAATGCACTTAACCCACACAATTGACCAATGTAGCTAATTGATGCACTTAAGTCACACAATTGACCAATGTAGCTAATTGATGCACTTAACCCACACACTTAATTTGGTGCCCCATCAATGAAATTCTCCACGATGGAAGGAAAACCCACTTCATTGCATTAACATTCCATGTTGCTAACAAACCCATTTGCCATAATATTATATTTGGGTACTAGTTAGGCTTAGAATAATTCAAAATCATACATAGATGCATTATTAAAATGTAGTGGAATCAATTCAACAAATTCTTAATGATTTCAGGGAAACCATGCACATGTTCAACATTAAGCACATTCACATACACATAGCTTGCATGAATACAACATCGGTGTCATGATGGAGAATATAATAAAATTGCAGAAATATAAAAAGAGAGAACACTTGTTTTTTTAACAAGAGATGGTCCAAGAAACTCACTGCATAAAAGAAATCCATTGCCCAACCATAGTCGTTTAGTGTAGATTCCACCCCCAAGTTGGGCTATGAGACCACCAAGATGAAGAAACCATCTACATGCTTAGATATCATTCAACCCAACCCATTTCTCTCATGACTCGATGAATTTGTGCACTATAAAGTAGCACATGCACCTCATCCAATGATAAATCAACCATAAATATCTCTTCCATGCCATACACAACACAAGGGAAAATGTTTCCTTTCTCTACTCAACAATCCCTCAAGCATCTCCTTCCTTTTCAGTTCCCTCATGTAGGCATAAATAATCCAATGCATTGATTTCATTATGGGAAACCTAGTGGAGTATTGCCTTAGCTCTTAAATAATTAATAAGCAACTATTTCATGGGCATGGGGTTAAAGGTTTTCTAATTTGCCTTGCCTCTATGCTTATCTACAACCATCTATCTCTCTTCCAAGGTTTGTTATCCCTCATTGTTGCATTAGTTTTGGTCATTTCTAAATTTGTATTATTGAGTAACTAAGGAGAATATAATGTGCGGGTTATGTGAATAATGGTGAGAATGATCACAAGAGAATTTCCATGAGGTAGGAGAATGCATGAATGACTCACACTTATTGAAAATGTTTAAACTCCCCGTTGATGTGGGGATTTCTTTAATGTTGTAGGATATCAAAGATGTGTCATTGTGACTAAGTGGACATATGTTGGTGAGAACGATGTCATCAAGTCATCATCTTCACTCACAGATTCTTCAGAGGACAATGTCATCAGCTCATCATTTTTATTACTGTTGTCATCGACCCAATCTTATTATTGTCATCATAGTTCTGAAAATGTCCATAGTTAAAGTGCTCTCATGAGGCATCCTGCACTTTGAGTAATGAATACCATGTTAGATCAAGATCTGTATTCTCTGCATTGAATTACATCACCAAAATCGATCATGAAAACCAAATCGATCCTGAAATCCAAACCCATCCTTGATGATAATCTAGATAGCCATAATTTAATTCTTTGGATACCCACTATGATTCTTGCAATACTCTCTTGGTAATAAAAGAGTTGTAGATATTTTAAAACCTTCAATCACACCCTTTGTGGTAGACACCATAGGGGTTGGGTATGTTATTTACATGTACCATTTTGGTGACCAGTTTCATGTCTGCATAGGTTTTTTTCAATATTCCTCATTATGATCATGTAGCAATACTGATCAATATCTTTTCTTGATGACAAACTTTGGATCTTGTCATTCTCATCATCACATGCATGTACTGTGTCTTCTTTCATGTTCTTGTATGCCACATACATCTTGATTTGTCCATGATAGGACTTGTTGTACTTTAGTGACAGAGCGCCTTAATGCACATTGTTATTTTGTCAATGCCAATGACCAGTAGTGTCTCTCATTTATTTGACATCAGTTCCAATGCCATCAATGCCAACCTGTATTGCCATATTTCCAATATGTCTCTAGATAGTTCTTCAATGATGGACCACCTTTCTTGATTCCTCCCTACAATAGCCTAGATATGTGACATGTTAGGGATATCTAGCACTTCGATAGGGTCCTTGGTTTCCTTCTCTTTCTGGGCCTCTAGCCCTTGGTTTCCAGTTTGGTTCATTTTGACCCTCAAGGAAGTCATTTGGGGTATTTCCTAACTTTAGAGGTCCACTTAGGGGTGCAAACTCTCTATTACGTCCATAATCATTTAGGATACTTCCTTACAAGTCCATGATAGTCTAGATCCATTTTGGGTTTCTATTAATGGATTCAAAATGAATCGAGGCTTCTTAACCCTAATTGATCTCTTGGCAAAGAGTATATCCCGTGTTACTAAATAGGGTACCACATCTTTTTTTGTGTCACTCATATCAAAGATTAATTTTGGGCTTAAAAACCTGTGATACATTCTTACAGTACCCAGCGCAGTACTAATTCAAACCTTGTGGTACAACTTTTTTATATAGGTTATGCATCGAAATTTGACATGGTTAGACTAGATAGTTTCCTAATTCAAACCTTGTGATACAATATTCTTATAGAACCTTGTAATACATTCTTACAGAACCTTGCGGTACATTCTTACAGAACCTTGTGGTGATACATGGTTAGTGGTACTAATTCAAACCTTGTGATACATTCTTACAAAACCTTGCGGTACTATGCATCAAAATTTGACATGTTTAGACTAGATAGTTGCCTTGAAGGTATGGGAGGGTTTTGATACTTAAGGATGTTTGATGTCCCCACATAATACTTAAGGAGGATTTGATTATTGAATTACCAAATCGATTTGATGTCATAGAAGCTTCAATTCACCCACCATAAATGCCATCTTGCACCGACCCCGCATAGTGAGGAGTGAATGGGGCCCACATTGAGATTTCTTCAAATTGTGCATGTATGCGTCGAAATTCAACATGGTTAGACTAGACACATGCCTTGATGGTAAGGGAGGGTTTCAAGACTCAAGGATGTATGATGTCCCGACATAATCTTTGAGATCATTCACATTTGCATCAACATTCATCATGTTGCACCTCTCATTGTCATCATTCATCGTTCCCTTCTATAGAATCATTGTCAAAACTATCCTAAAATTTGACATGGAACTTCAAATACACCCATCACAAATTTCTTCCACCAACCCTACACAGTGAGCAGTCAATGGTGCCAACGTTGAATTTTTTTCAATCTATGCCCGTATGCATCAAAATTTGACATGGTTAGACTAGATAGTTGCCTTGAATGTATGGGAGGGTTTCGATACTTAAGGATGTTTGATGTCCCTGCATAATACTTAAGGAGGGTTTGATTATTGAATTACCAAGTCGATTTGATGTTGCAGAAGCTTCAATTGTCGTTGTTTCCATCTATAGAATCTTTGTTGGAACTCTCTTGAAATGTCATGGAACTTCCAATTCAACCACCACAAATGCCATGCACTAACCCCGCATAGTGAGAACTAGTGAATGGGGCCAACATTGAAATTTCTTCAATATGTGCCTGTATGCATCGAAATTTGACATGGTTAGACTAGACGCATGCCTTGACGGTATTGGATGGTTTTAAGACTCAAGGATGTATGATGTCATACAAAAACATTTTGAAAAAATTTCAGCGTTGGCCCCATTCACAGGTCAGTGTTGCCCATCATGTACTCTATCCCTAGTACAATGTATTTTAATATTTGTTTCCTTTAAAAGTTGATTGATCAGAAGATTAAAACAAAACTAGAACGAGATGAGACGATATATATACAGTGGTTTTGTGAGTGATCTTTGAGTATAAAGATGAATGAATGAACTTCTCTTGGTTTTGAGAATAATTTATTCTCTACTAAAAAAGGCCAACCACGTGAAGGTGGAAGCTCATATGGCCCCTCCCCCCCCCCCACCCCCAACATCGCTCTCAATTCCCCAATACCCAATATAGTTACATACCCAATCTAGTTACGTATCTCATTGACCAATGGAACATTTGTATCATCATTCTTCTGTGTCTTCTTATTGATCATCCAACTCGATATATGTATCATCATCCAGTTCAGAAACAATGTTGAAAGGATTGATGATATCATCATCATCATCAATGTCATTTTTGAGCATATCTTCATCGATATCATCATCAAGAACTGGCGCATTGTCTCCTACGCCTGGTTCATCTTCTCCATCTTCTTCATCTGTCGACCCATATTCTTCCTTCTCTAGCTCTACATCATCTTCTTCTTCAATATCATCTTCCTCATCTACAGTATATTTTATTAGACTTCCTCTTGAATCATATCTAACAATAAATGACCAATCCCTCTTACATGTAACCTTTGATTAAAATATGTGTTCACATTGACTTGGAAAAACATAGCGGTCGTTTGTTTTTTCAAAAACTGTTGTTTTAATCATCAGAAATTCGTTGGCATGTTGAATAACAGTTCTTTCCTCATCATGTTCATGCATTCATAACCTATACCATTTGACATCGAACAAAACTAATTTGAAAGAATTAAAGTCACACTCAATTATATCATTCAAAAACCCATAGTATCTATTTTCAGATTCTCGAGGACGTCTGTCACTCCTAGAGGAAACATTAGTGACCTGGAATACTACAGTTATCCCACTATTAGAAGTTTTTCCGGTTTCATCCAACTGTTTGATGCGAAATTTACGACCATTGCACCACATAGCCTTGTGGTGTTTCAACTACAATATGCCAAACATGTAAAATATGCATTTTCAATTAATAATAAACAAATTTATATAACTTAGAAAGTATAATATATATGAAAAAAACACACCTACGATCACATTAATATAATATAAAATAACTAAATAAAATGGGTGAATTTGCTTGTCTTTCCATCTTTCAAACCATATGCTAAATCTATTTCCCTCTGCGTAACATCGGAATCTCCAATACGATGAGCTTCTCTAACCAATTCAGACAGTTATTTCCATGATAACCTACCACCATGATGTTCTTTACATCTATCAATCCATACCTTCATCCAGTCAATATTGTTTGCAATGTATAAATGTAGTGCATCCCAATCTTGAGAAACTGACCGATCAAAAAATCACAATTCACTAATATTGAATATTAGTTATAACCATGGTAAATATTAATAAATGATGAAAGAATAAATATTAAATGAGTATGATCATATACACAAAAAAATGAGAAATTTATATTTATTAAAAATATCCACAATTTAATTACCTCTCACTTTCTTCATTGT
>ML776574.1:1885415-1920444 GCA_009831015.1 Picea engelmannii | reverse complement strand
AATGATTAATTACCTTAATGAAGGTATGCCAATCATGTGTTTTTACCCCACCAAATTCACCTTTCTTCGTTAAGATATTCTTTATGTTTGAACAAAAACCTATGGGAAATTTAATTTTTTGAATGACCTCTTTTACACAATTGTTTTGTTGCTCTGTTAATAACCATGGAAGGTTATTTTGGTCTCTGTCGTTATTTGATCGGATCACACTTTGGATTGCATGATTTGCTTCCCAAATGTCATTACAAATTTTGACAATTTTTTCTTTATCCCTCCTACCATCTATGATTCGACATAATGTTTATGTTACATTCTTCTCGATATGCATTGTATCAAATAAATGAATTATTTTTAGGTCCTTACAGTAAGGTAACCTCATGAATTGAGTGGGATAGCATTTCATTCCTCATGGAAGCCCATTATTACTACCTTCACAACGACGACATTGATGAAGCATAAAAAAAATCAGAAAACTATTTATCAAATGCGGTAAAATAAAATGAATAATTAAAATAAAATTTCAAAACATAATTCCATTTATGATACATAAACAAAATGCATATGTCAAGGATTAATTCTTTCATATGCCAAATTCCATAGACGAGGTGTCATTCTTTGTGGTTTTAGTCCAGTCTCTTGTTTCCCATTGAAAATATCTTTTTCAATAGTACGATACTTATGGTTCTTAGAGAGGAAGTGTCTATACTCATCAAACATCTCATTTACTAAACTTTTTGACCAACGTGATTTCATCTTAGGACCACAAACTGGACATGCAAATTTACCCTTTGTTTGAAGACCTGCAACAGATGGATTAATGTGAATTATTAATATATATACAAAATGATTATTTAAAGAACATGCATGATATAATCAATTAACTATATATTATTCAAGTGTGCAATATGGAACGTTACATACCAAAAAAATGTGTTAGTCCTAGGGCATCATGAATTGTCCATAAAATTATTCCACGACATTGAAAACTCTTCTCCCCAATTGGTTTACAGATGGCATACATAGTGATTTCCTCCCATAAATTTAGTAGCTCATCGATAAGAGGCTCGATATACACATTCATATATTTAACTTGGTACTTACCTAATTGTTTGAAATTACATGAAATTACTGCCATGGTATGTATATATACATAAATAAAAAAATAAAAGATGTTATACAAAAAAAGAGAAAAATGAAAAATTTAAATTCAAAAAATTAATGTAAACAAATACATGGAATAATCATTATCAACATTATGTGCTCCCTCTTTATTGACATCCAAAGAGGAATGTTATTGTTGATAAAAAAAAATAGGCCACATTGAGTAAACAGACTGAAGCTCTCCAAATGGATTAACACCATCAATTTCCAATCAAAGCCTAACATTACAAGGTTCATCTATAAATTCTGGCCATTTTGCAGCAATTTCCTTAAATGCATAACCATCTGCAGGCATTTAAAGAACACCATCTTCAATTCTCTTTTGTGCATGGTAATCCATAAATTGTGCTATGCTTTGGCACCTGAACAGTCGCTGCAAACGTGGAATTATGGGAATATGCCGGAGAACCTTTTGAGGGACCATTTTTGTTACTTGATCGGTTCGATATCTACTGATACCACATACCGAACATCCTGTTTTTGACGCATGTTTTCCATACTATATAATATGATCATTAGGACATGCATCTATACTTTGATACTCCATTCCAATGTCTTTCATAATGGCATGTAAATCTCGATATGTGGGAGCTAAAATATTTGACGAGGGTAACAGAAATTCACCTAACAATCTAAAACATAAAAAATAAATAGTTAATGTAAAGAATTGTAAATGAAAATATTGCATTTTTATTTTACACATTAATTAACACTAAAAAAAATGGGGAAAATTCAACCTTTATGTAGATGTGAAGAAACATATTACATACCTTAGGATATGTGTCATACAAGTGTTAGAAAAACGATTCGTAACTTTCAAGTTCACCAGCAGCAATGTCGTGGAGAGAAGATTTTCTCTTAACCCTTTATAAAGTCATTTATTTGCCTTTTCAATAAGAGGTTCATCATAAACACCATCACTAATGTCCCCATGATCCTCATCTGGATGACCGAATAAGTCTTGAATCATTTGATTTGTCCCATCATCTTGAACTATGTTATTATTTCCATCTACTTCCATGGGATCATTAACTTGATCTTCATTATCTGCTTCAAGTTCTTCATCTTGTACTACAACATAATTTATGCTACTACTTGGTGCTTTGTGCATAAAGTTAGGGGGGAAACCTAACTTTACAATTACAAACAATCATGAAAAAATAGTGCATGTATAAAACAATATAAAAGTTTGAGAATACAATAAATATTAAAATAGATAATGAATGTATATACCATGGGACGATATTCATTTGATCCCCATATTTTCTACAATGTTTTTTAGTTGTTGCTATTAAAACTCTTTTTGGACATCTAGTACAACAATTTTTGCAAGGGAAATAAAATTTACCGTCACCCTTTTCACCCTCTTTAATTCTCTTTCCATCTCTAATGTTTTTTGACATTCTTCCCCATAGACATATACTGAAGAAAAAAATACTTGTTTTTTGTTCGCCAAGAAGACCCACAAACCATTTTTGAAGTGTCGTTATTATAGAAAACTTATCGCAACATCCGTAAAATGAAACATATTTATAGATTTTATAACGTCAAAATTCCAACGATAGTTGACCAAATCAAAGTTGACTTGGTCAAATACTAGGTGATCGTTGGAGGGGGGAAACCTAGTTTCCATAACGTCGCAACTGCAATGACTATTTTACAAATGTGGCAAGAGCGACGACAATCCAATGGCGTCCCAATAGCGACGTCTTTGTCACAAAAGCAACATTTGTTTGTATGACGTCACAATTGTGACGTTATCAGACAATATGACAAAAAAAAAAATCCTCTATTTTTCGACAATATGGCCAATTTTGTCCATAACATCACAAATAGAACGTCGAAATTTTTACAATATGTACTGGTGAAGAGAGTTCTATATAACCCAAATGTCCGAGTCATTCCATGAAGAGATAACGAATATAGATTTAAAACCCTACTCATTCATCCAAACCTATAAAGGGGCCAAATTCGCTCACTGGGAGAGGCATTCCTTGTCCAGAATTCTATCTTCCCAAGGATTAATTCACCTGTTGTTTCCAGGGATCCAAATCAAGATTCCACAAATAGTGGGAGTGGTTGCAATTAGAAGTTTAAAAATGGATGCACCTTTGGTGGTGATTCTAAATATCTCTTTCTAGGGCTTGAGAAGTACTTTTTTTTAATGGCTTGCTTCCACCAAGCCAATTTCCAAGTGATTAATATCCATAATAATTTTTCCCCTGTTACTATGTTCATGATTTCCGGTTTACGTATCCCCAATCCTCCCCTGTCCTTAAAACTTGTACTTTATTCTAGTTCACAAGATGAAACTTTTTCTAATTTAATTTCCCTCCTTGCCATAAAAACCATCTTATTTTCATAGAAATCAAATTTATTGTGCCTTTCAAAGCCAATAGCGTAGAGCATTGATAGCAAGGAAGAGCCGACATAACTGCTTTAATGAGAGTAAATCTTTCGGTATGTTTTATCCACTAAGTTCCCCATTGAATAAACTTCATATTTATATTCTCAATAATTTTTTGCCAATCCTAAGATGAGGAGGTTTTTAGAGAAATAGGTATATTGAGGTATCTAAAAGAGGTCCATTTTTCAATAAGAGTGAACTGAAAAACTCATGATATTGCTTGCATTTCTTGTGGCGACAAATTCCATCCCATAACTGACATTTCATGTTTTTATCAGCTCCCCGGGAGGCATGAAGGAAGTATTCAAAGACACTTTTAAATATGGAGGCAATAATTACATATGTTCCACCCAAAAAGAGAGTGTCATATGCGAACTGCAAATGATTCAAATTTTTGACTCCTCGAGAGATTTGTAAGCCTGGAAGATTTCCAACTACTCTTTCATGCTTGAGTTTCTTGCTTAGTGTTTTAGCCAAGATGATGAAGAGGAGGGGAGAGAGAAGACACCCTCGGCGTAATCTTCTACTTATTTGGAAGAATTATGTTGGCCTCACATTCACAAGCAGAGCATCCAACGACCATTGATACAATATGTCACCCACTTTATGAAATTGGTGTTGAACCCAAAAAACTCTAAAACATGAAAAGGAAATTCATGTCTGACTTCATCAAAAGCATTAGCCATATCTAACTTGATAACCATAACTTTAGCTTTGGCTTTAACATTTGAGTCAATAGCTTCCTGAACTAAAAAAATGGTGTCCATTATTTGTATGTCTTGCATAAAGTTTCCTTGATTAGCAAGTATAGTTTTAGGAAGGATTTTTTTTAATTGGGAGGTGATAATTTTGGTGAGAATTTTATATGAAGAATTTCACAAGGAGATGAGTTGGAATCTAGAGAAAGAGGTAAGATTAGCTTCCTTAGGGATCAAGGCTAAGAAAGAGGCATTTGTATTTCCCCCCAAGTCTCACAGTTTGGTGAGCATAGTGTAGCATTTGCTTGAGATCAGACTTGATTAAATCCCAAAAATCTTGATAAAAGGATATGGAAAATGCATTCAGCCTTGAGGCCTTATTCAGCCCCAAACTCCATATAGCAGCAAAGATTTCAGATTCGGAGATGGGATGAGTGAAGTCCAAATTATCATCCTTGGTCACAATGAGGGGGATCTACTCAAGCATGGAATTCATGTTGGATTGGTCTACATCTTCTTGTTGTGAGTACAGATTAGCAAATTATCTCTTGGCATCCATCATGATACCTAAAAATTCAATCACGTGTGACCCATATTCAAGAGTGATGCTCGACACATTATTTTTGGATTGCCTAGAGTTTGCTTGATGGGGAAAGAATTTTGTATTTTTGTTGCCAACCTCAAGCCAAAGACAACGAGATTTCAATCGCCAATACTCTTATTCATTTCTTAAATCTCTCTGATATTTAATTTGGAGGTCCATTTCTTCCTTTTGCAATTGAACAGTGATTTATTTATCCTCTAAGTCTTTTGTAGCCTCGTTAAATTTTATTTAAATTCTTCTTTCTCCAAAGCTGGTGGATTGAAGGAAGTTTTTTCCCACGATTTGAGAGCTTGTTTTACCATGATGATATTTTTCTCCCAAATATATACTGGAGTACTTGGGATCCAGTTTTTCCAAGTCACTTCCACTAAATCCACTACTTCTTGATGAGTGAGTCATATTGGATTGAAGCGAAAGGAAAGAGGCCCATAGTCTGGAATTTCTTGGATATGAAGAGAAGTAGGTTTATGGTATGATATGAGAGAAGGTAGGATGTAAGATTTTAAAGTTGAGTTCTGGTGAAGGAAATTACTAAAGTTGAGTTTTGGTGAAGGAATCTACTATGTACAATAATGTTATCAAAACATGTTTCATTATGCACTAGCCTGGCTCTCATACTTGACCAAGTGAACTTTCCTCAATGAGGGATGGCATCCATCATACCCCATTCTTCAACAAGTTCCTCCATTTTGTCATGGAAGGGATCCCTACAAAATATCCCCCCTCTCTTTTTAGCATTGGTCCTAAGGACATTGAAATCACTAACAATAATACAATCTTCGAAGAATTTGGTGTCTTTTAGACCTAAAATGGATCTCCAACATTTTGCTTTCTCCACGGGGTTGATAGGCATGTAAATGTTGATAACCATAAAAGAAGTGTTGCTATGCCTGAATCTAAATTTAGTGAGAATCCAATCTTGGGTTTTGAAAGAGAAATCTAAACATACCTCTTGGTTGTTCCAGAGAGTATAAAGTCTATCGGAGGCCCCTCTTAAGTCTTCAGAAATAGATTCTTTAAATCACCATATTATTTTCCCAAGTTTGCTTGCATCTTCAACATTCATTTTGGTCTCCTGAATTGGGAGTATTTGAGGCTTCTCATATCTTATTAAATCCTTGACAACAATAGTCTTGGGGTTGTTGTCTAAACCCCTGCAATTCAAGTAGACCAAAATCATTACTTAGTTGGGTTTGGAAGAGAACCCCCTTTAGTTACAGTATTTCCATCATAATTTTTTGGTGGCTTACATCCCTCCATCATTTTGGGTATTGTTTGTTACGAACCCAACATGGTATCTTTATGGGATTGCTCTTCCTGAACAATTCTAGTTTCCTTCCTCCCAGATCTTATAGGAAAATTCTCCTAGCATGCTCTTTCTTCCTGCCCTTTCTCACCTATACTCTCACTCTCTGAATTGTAATTTGCATCTAAAAATGCTACTTCCATGTCCTTGAAGAATTCCATATCTTCCATCCTTGGCTCAAGGAGATTGGCATCTTCTCTCACTAGGACTTCAAATAAAATGTGTTTTTCTTCACAATGATTTATGGGCATTACAATCATATTTGAAGGGGACCTAGGGGTTGGTTGTACTGAAGGAGGCTCCTTATTGGGTAAACCATCACCATGAAGAACCTAAATAGCATCATCACCACTATCTTCCAACTAAGATAAGATTTCAAAATTGTTTTGTCAGATGGGATCTGCTACCTGTCGAGGGTTTTCATTATTTTTTGTCAGAGGCTTCAAACCACCAAGAGAGGGTGAAGAAGAACTATAAGGGGGTGGAACCTGAACTTCACCAGAGCCAAGTTTCCTTGAAACTACCTTCAACTTTTCTTCCTTACCTGTGACAACGAGAGGAGATGAATCTGCCTTCTTGCAATTTTTCGCAAAATGCCCATATCCATGGTAGATTTTTCACTTAAAGGGGAGTTATTTGTAGTCGATTTGTTGCACATGATGCTAGTTATATAGGGAAATGAAAACTACTTCTGGAATCCCCTTCTCAAGATCTATTTTGATGCAAATCCTTGCACAAAATAATATGTTATCCTTTGGTTCAGCTCGATCAATATATCTACCAATATAATTCTCAATACAATGGAGGGCATCATCACTCCAACAATGGAGAGGAAGATACGAAATCCAAACCCACACTTGAACAACAGAAGGAACATCATTCTCGGGACTAAATTCAAGGGTCCATTTGTTAAGATACATCCCTCTTCCCCCAAAAAAATATGGGTCGTTGCAGAAGATCAGATCTTTATCTTCCTTGTGTTCAAAGAGAAAGGAGAAAAACCCTCTACCGCAAAAGAAATGGCTCAGGGATCCTTTCATGAGAGGTTTCCATTTTTTATCAGTCCAAGTTGATACCATATTTAGAGAGTGTCGAATTCTCATAAATTGATCGATCAAGCCTCGATCCACAAGAGCCAAAGCCTTCTTCCTAGCAGATGAAGGTGGAAGTGAGACCTTAGGCATCTCATCAGTTTTTTAACGATTTGGAAGTATGAGGTTTCAATTTTTTTACCTAATCCACACCATCGCATGAAAATCCAAAGCATCATCCTCTAGAGGGCGATGTCACCCCCTCCCCATGCCATCATCCATAACAATCAAACCAAAGCCTAGGGTTTCAAACATAGCATATGCCAAGCTAATAGGTCACCACTTGTTTGGTATCTTTCCTCTTTTATGAATATTTATTAGCCTTGCATTATTAACAAAATTTTCCTTCTTGAGTTGACTTTATAACTTAGACAACATCCCTTTTAGCTTCTCAATACTCGTTGTGCCTTGTATAAAATCCCTTGATACCTTATTACCAATTTGTTTATGTTATTCTATCTTATCATCCATAGGCATCTTGTCCATATCAAATTTAACTTTGGTGGTCTCATATTCATGAGTTTTTTGTTCACCTTTAATCTTATCTAATTTTGGTGTAACATGGCCATATCAAATGTGTCTTTGTCATAGTTGACGAAATTTAATAATCTGAGATGTGTTATCCTTTCATGAATTGTTTGAGAAAAAAATTGTTTGATTGTTTGGATTACTTCTTAATTAAACCCATCTTTGTAAAAAAGTCAGTGTCCTTCTCACTAACCAATAATTCTTTTGAACTTACCATATTTTGTGGCATTTCATTTGACTTGCACGTTGTTGGAATCTAAATAATAGAGATCATGGATTTCCTAGGAATTAATTTACCAACATTTACGTAATCCTCTTCATGTCTTTTAATCATGTGTACCTTCGATTCTTCTTCTCATTATGACCCTATTCTCATTATTTTGGGCAATGGCCCATTGTATTAACTTTTATCTCACTCATTTTGTTCCTTCGTATTTGTCCTCTTTTTAAGCATTTCTCTTTTATTAGGAGTATCCATTATATAGTCCATTTATTGCATTGATGTACCATTGTCTATATTTATTACCATAGTAGAAATGCAACTCATTGCAGCATTCACCTTGGTTGAAGTTTGGTCATCATCAATTGGAATGACCTCAACTGCTACATATTGTTGACTCACTCATTCCTTATTGACAACTTGCTTTACACGTGATAAAAACATGTTGTCCTTGCTGGACTTCTTGTACTTCTATCCAACTTTCTTTCCTTGCTAATATTTCTATATCTAGATCTGCATGATGAATATAAGTGGCATAACTAATTGTGACCCTTAAGTTAGAAATAATGTGACATGTATCATAATTCCAATATTTTTCTTCCACAAAATTCAAAGATTTCATCATTTTATCTACCACATGGGCATAGCATACTTATTTTTTACCATAAAAGAAAATACTTAAGTAGGAAAAGAAAAAGTGAATTTTTTATTTCTTGCAGAAAAATGAATGAATTCTAAGTTTAACATTTTCCTAATGTGCTATAAAGCAAAAACTCTTGGGGTTAGGAAGATTGGAAGCGAATATGGCTTAATTTCTTAACCACAATTTCTGAGAACATTACATTCTTCAAAAATATACCAATCTCCTAACCTAGAATCAGGACTCAACTAAAGTAACTACTTGCATTCTATGAATAAACTCAATGGATGTTCATTGTGAACAACTCTATAAATAATATAAATCAATTGGTCTATAGAGATCTCAACCCCATTTTTATGACCTTGATTTTTGACAATTTGTGTCCATTCTAAAAAAAGAAGGTGTTTACGTTGTTGATCAATTTTGTTCAATCTCAAATGTTCAAAATGGGAAAATTGACATTATAACATGAGATCTATTAGAGACGATTGGTACCCAAAACACATTAGAGAAGTGACTTGAACCAATTGACTGTATATGGCATCAAATAAATAATTAGAATAATTTAACCTCTTAGCGTGTGCAATCCTACGAATAAAACCTAATATCGTTTCATCAATTGTACCATCATCATCATATCCTAGAATTAAACAAGCCATTGTAATAATCTCTTAGGATAAGTCTGAGAAAATATTTTCTAGAAAAGGAAAGGTGAATTCATGAATATCTACCTTTTCTGGTAAACAAGTTCACAAGTAAATATTCTATTTATCCCATTGATAAGGAATTAAAGTTTTCAATTAGAGATTATTCATCTATGGGTGTTTGATTGTCTAGTAATAGTAGCATTTTAGATATTGCATTTGAGTTAAAAGGAAAAATCACTCAAGAACCATTTGAGGGAATTACAACTCTTTGATTCAGGTTATAGAGTTTTGCGCATATTGAAATAAATTCAGGAAAATCATAGGTAGATGGAACAATAGCTTGCGAAAGGCCACATTCCCAAGTGGGAAAAATGTCATATGCATCCCTAAACCATTGATATGTTTCTTGGTAGATTTCTTAAGAATTCTTCATGGAAAGTCAAGGTTGAAATATGTCTCCATCTCAGAAAATCAAATGATCAAAATTAGGATTGTGTGTAATGGGTTGGGAATAGGTGACAAGTTTCCACTTTGGAGCCATGATTTCATTGAGTAAAGGTTTCATTTTTCTTTTCTTTTTTTAAAGAAACAAACAAGAATAAAATTGATTGTACAAGGCAATGATCGTACCCTTTTGCTTGGGAATTTGGAAATATCGTTGTTAGTTTTGTTTCCCACAACTCTCAATTGTTAATCTCTTCCACAGAAAAACGCAAATTAGTTTTAGGTTTACCCATGTAGTCATGTGTGTAATATTGTAACATACCACAACCACCCATAGGTCGGGGTATGCTACCTTCAATCTCGCCCTTGGACTTCTTTCTCTTATCAATACCTTTTTATAATTTAAGGATGCATAAAAGAAATGACTGTAACGACATGCAAAGCAATATCCAGCAAGCATGCATAATCTAAAGATTCAATTAAACGATAATTAAATATACAACGGAAATACATTCACATGCATGTAAATAATAACACAACAGAGAGAACTTATCTTTAAGAAAGATGACACCAACTGGTTGCATACCAAGGATGTTCCACCCAACTGCAGACACCGTTGCTCCAAATTTGAACAGTAGTGTCACCCCTGAGCCAAGGCTATGAGTCCATAAGGACGGTTCCAGAGTGTACTTGGGTTCCCAAACCAGTCAGCTCTCAATCTCTCATAGGTTTCCCAACACCCACAATAATCCAAGTACCCAACTCTCTTCTACCCAGCCTGTACCGCCCAAGAGAATGGAATTCCACCCTTCTCTCCCACGCAGTCCCTGAGGCAGTCCTTCTCCTTTATTATTTTGGGGCCTCCTGCACAGCTGGTCCAGAATCTCAATGTTGGAACTCTCATGACTCATAGTTGTGAGAAAAACAGGGCACGGGCCAATGCATCTCAAACATGCAGGCCTTAGGTCACGGCTAGATCACACCAGCGACCACAACATCCAACTATCCCATGGCTAATCTTCAGCAGTTTTGGTTCCCCTTCCCCAAGTCAAGACGCAGGTGAGGGCGGATCGATGAATGGGTAAGTGGGTGCATGAAAGTGTGTGAGGGAAATGAATGAATGTAGAAGTGAAGGAGCATACTAGCCAACGACCGACGACCAACGACCAACCTGACAATCAAACCATGGACGGGTTTAAGTAACCTTGTGAGGGAAATCAAGAACCTCCTGGCCTTCCCCAAGAATATCACGTAATTGATTCCCTCCCTTAGGAAAAAAGGGTAATTAACATAGGAATAAGCACTTATCCCCTCAAGCCCCCTCTCTTGTGGAATCATAGCCCCTTATAACTCTAGTCCTTGTTCATCTAGCAGTGAGCGATGTGTTTATTATAAAAAAAATGATAAAAACATTACATGTCTTGGGCATATTGGCCCTTTAATTATTGTTTGGGCACTATGGCCTCTCATCATTGTAACAATACATTATTTAAAATGGGGGGTTCAAAACATGGGGTATTACATCCCCTCCCCCTTATTTTGGCACTGTCCTCAGTGCATATACAAAATAGAGATCAAAATCTTAAATTTATTCAAAAAGTTTTGGGTACTCTACCCGCATGGCATCTTTATGCTCCCATGTGGCATCTTCAGGACCATAGCAAGTCCACTGAAATTTTACCAGCTCTATAACTCGATTCCGGAGCATTTTGACTTTTTTGTCTAATACCCGCACTAGTTGAACCTAGAAATCTCCCTCTGTCTCCACCTAAATCAGACGCCAATCAATAACATGGTTAGGATCATGTACATATTTCTTTAGTAAAGAGACATGAAATACATTATGCACATTCATGGAAGCAGGGAATGCAAGCATGTATGCAACTGGCCCTATTCTGTTCAATATTTCAAATGGACCATAGAATCTAGTTGCCAACTTTGTACAACTACCCAATCTCAAAGAGATTTTCTTGGGCTTCACTTTCAAAAGTACATGCTCCCCTACTTTAAATTCTCTAACTGCCCTGTCTTTTCTGCATAAACTTTTTGTCTATCCTAAGCTGCCTTTAAATTCTGCTTGATCTTGACCACTCGGTCTTCCATGTCCTTGAGAACCTCTGGCCCAAGTACCACTCTATCTGTTGGGTTATCTCAGCTTACTGGAGTATCGCATTTCCTACCGTACAAGGCTTCAAATGGGCTCATTCTCAATGAAGCTTGATACCCATTATTATAAGCAAACTCAACCAAGTGTAAGTAATATTCCCACTTAGATGGCTTATCCATCACATACATTGTCAGCATGTCTTCAATTATTAGATTGACCCTCTTTGTTTGCCCATTTTTCTAGGGATGATATGTTGTCCTGAAGTTTAGATTTGTGTCAAATCCTTTAAACAATCCCCTCCAGAAGTTGGAGGTAAACTTTGTATCTATGTCCAAGACAATTGTCCTAGGTATCCCATGCAACCTAGCAATTTCCTTCATGAAAAATTCTGCAATATTAATCGTTGTATGCGTTATCTTCACAGGCACAAAATGAGCAGCCTTTGTTAATTTTTCAACCACCACCATGATTGAATCATGTTGCTTATTCGTTCTGGGTAATCCTGTGATGAAATCAATGGTGATCACTTCCCATTTCTTCTCTGGGATTGGCAATGGCTAAAGCAAACCCGCTAGGTGCCTATACTCATCATTCACCTTCTGACATTCCATACATCGAGCGATGTAATCAGCAACATCCTTCTTCATTCCTGGCCAAAAGAACTAGATTTTCACTATTGTAATTGTTTTTTGGTAACCAGGATGTCCAGCATAAGGAACATCATGCATTTCCTTCAGTACCAAATTCCTCGATTCTCCAGAACTAGGAACATAGATTTTATTTTTATGCATGAGTAATCTGTCTTCCTTTATCTCATACTCCTTTATTTTCTGTTGTACATCTCCTTGCTGTAAGTTTTCCCTTACCTGTAGGTAATGCTGGTCTGTAACCAGACCATCTAAAATTCTTCTCTTCAAGTCTGACTGATGCATATTGACAGCAGTAGCATGCATGATATGCACTCTTCTACTAAGTGCATCGGCAACTTTATTCTCCTTTCCCCTGATATGCTTGATATAGAAGTCATATTCACTTAAAAATTCCAACCATCTTGTTTGCCTAGCATTCAAGGTCGATTGTTCAAAAAGATACTTCAGGCCAATATGGTATGTCCTTAATTCAAATTTCTTCCCCATGAGATAATGCCTCCACATCCTAAAGGCGTGAACAATGGCAGCAAGTTCCAAGTCATGGGTGGCATAGTTCCTCTCATGCTACTTAAGATTTTTGGACTCATATCCAATGACATGTCCATTTTGCATGAGGACTCCCCCAATTCCTTCCTTACATGTGTCTGTACATACCACAAAACTTTCATTTGGGTCACCAATATTTAACACAGGTGCACTAGTGAGTAATTCCTTCAACAGATTAAAATTATTTTCACACTTGAGTGTCCATTCAAATTTAGTTCTCTTCTTTTGCAAAGAAGTGATGGGATGAGCAATCTTAGAGAACCCTACTATGAACCTTTTGTAGTAGCCAGCTAATCCCATAAAAGATCTGATGTGTGACACATTTCTAGGTGTTGGCCATCCCCTAATGGCTTCAATCTTCTCTAGATCTACTACTATGCCCTGCTCTGAAGTAATGTGTCCCAAGTAATGGATTTGCTTTTGATAAAAAGAACACTTACTCAACTTGGAATACAACTAATGTTATCTTAGTACTTGCAATACCAATCTTAACTGATGTTCATGCTCCTCTTCAGACTTAGAATAGATGAGTATGTCATCCAGGAACACTATGACAAACTTATCCAAATAATTTCTGAATATGCCATTCATTAAGCACATGAATACAGCTGGTGCATTGGTCAGTCCAAATGGCACCACTACAAATTCATAATGCCCATACCTGGTCCTAAAGGTTGTCTTATGAATGTCTTCTTCCCTGATTCTTACCTGATGGTATCCTACCCTCGGGTCAATTTTTGAAAATATCTTTGCTCCTCTTAGCTAATCAAGCAGGTCATCAATTCGAGGTAGAGGATATTGGTTCTTTATAGTGTACTTGTTCAGCTATCAAAAGTCAATACACATCCTCGAGGTTCCATCTTTCTTTTTGAAAAAAAGTATTAGTGCTCCCCAAGGTGAAACACTTGGGCGTATGTATCATTTCTTCAACAATTCCTCCAACTGCATTTGTAATTCTTTTAACTCAAGTATGCTCATTATGTAAGGTGTTTTTGACACCGGGGCAGCTCCTGGCACTAAATCAATTGAGAAATCTATCTCCCTCCTTGGTGGAAATATGGGTATTTCTTGGAATACATCTTTAAATTCCTGTAGTACCGAGAAATATTTGAGGCTTGGCCCCTTTGTATTATCTGGCTCTTTCACATGAGTTGCATACAATTGACATCCTTTCTTAAAACATATTTTTAGTTGTAAGGTTGAAATCTCCCTTATAGAGATGGGTCTTGGAACTCCTTTCACAGTACTTTGTTTTCCATTACGATCAAGACATGTGAATGTCTTGTTATGACAATCTAGGATAGCATGATGCTTGTCTAACTAATCCATTCCAATCAGAATATCATAAGACCCCAATGGTATGATATTTATATCAACACTAGTATTCATGCCATTAAGACTTATGGAACAACTTCTGATCATGTCATGGATTCTTCTTTTGGTTCCAGTGGCTAACTGAACCAAACTTTCTTTTCCAAGTTTACTTTTCTCCAAATGTAATCGATCCACTATCTTAGGATTGATGTAGCAATGACTTGCTCCTGAATCAATCAAAATAGCAACAGGTTGATTTCTGATCTTACCTTCCACCTCGATCATATTGGACTAGTACTCTGCTTGTCGATCATTTAAAGTTGCATAGATCCTTCCCATATCTTCGACTGTTGTAGCCTCTTGGATGTTGTGCACAGTATTCACTTTGTACTTTCTGTGTGGGTAATCCTTGTACAATTGATCTTCCTTGCATCCCCAACATTGGATTGGTGGTATTCCCCTTTTTCCCAAGGAATCTTCCTTAGCATATTGATCTTGATGATTTCTATTAGGCTCATTCCTATTGAAGGGAGGTTTGAATCCTTTCCTCCTTTGATCAGACTTCGCATTTTATTTTCCTTCCAAGATTTCTGCAGGGATTCTCTTCCCTGGCCTTGCTCATACAGGTATTTAGCCTTCCTGATGGATTCAGTCAAAGTCTTGGGTTCATCATACTTTATATTTTCCTTATAAAAGGCTGGAAGTCCACTTAGAAATATCTGTATTTTCACTTTCTCATCACCAATGAACCTAACATACTTTAACAATCCCAAGAATTTCTTCTCGTACTCTGCCATAGTCATGCTTCCCAACCTGAGTTCAAAAAACTCCTGCATTTTCTTGTCATAGAAATGCTCTGAGAGGTACTCCTTCTTGAAGTATTTCTTGAACTGCTTACAAGTGATCTTACTTCCATTAACATGTTCCACTTACTTTAGTTGGTCCCACCACATTGCAGCTTTCCCGTGTAAATGGTAGGAGGCAATCCTGGCTTCCAAGTTGGACGAAAAGTTATGCAACTGAAAATATCTCCTGAGCCCAAGTAACCATTTTGCGGCATAATCTTCTCTTTCTCTTTCACCATCGAAGGAAGGTGGATTGAGCTTCCTTGGCTCTCCTTGCAAACTATCTGCCTCTTGTTTCCTTCTTTGGTGTCTCACAGGAGACATCTTTGGACTGCTTACGGGATCTTCCGATGCATAAAACTTTCCTTCTGAGTAAGGAAGTGAGTGGCATCCATGAGCTCTGTTGGCACTTCTGGAATGACCATCTCTTCCACGATCATCCCTTCTTTCATGGCACCTGCCTTCTTTCTCTTGTCTTGAGTTTGATCCCTTCTTCGTTTTTCTCTGCAACCGATTTAAGCTTTACAACACTCGAGCATTTATCTGACTCTGCTCTCTCATCGGTCTCTAGTTTTCAACTTTGCAGCTCTGCATTTCCATCTTTAGGCTTCTTACCATTTCTATTAACGTTTCTTACTTTTCTTTTTCCTTGCATCCATTGGACTCTATCTCTGCATTACCAACTCTGGTATTCTGGCCTTTGGCCTCCTTATCATGATTGGAGGCTCCCTCACCTTCCTCCATTTCCTCAATACGCATTCTGAGCTAATGTGCTTAAGCCCCTTAATTCTACAAAATGTGCAAGCGACCATTTTGTTAGAATTATGAATATGATACACAAAATTGTCAACAATGCTACAGGTCTCTCTTTTTTTTTCATGGAGATCATATCCCCATTCTTCGAAAATAACAGTGTCTTGTTATCCTTGGCTGACACAGAATTTCATCCTCCACAGGCACTTCCTTCAAACCACCTTCTCAGGTGACCACGATTAGAAACGGTGGCTAAATCCTTCCTTAGCACTTTTCTGTCTTGAATACAACCAATTCGGCCCCTAGCCCTCCTTCACTCAGCTCTCAATTTGCATATGACCATGGCCATGACCTGCGCTTAGTTGAAAAAGCACTTATCCAGAGCTTCGGGACTTCGAAACTTTCAACCAGGACTCGATCAATGGTCCTCGTCCTCGTTCACGATCAACGATCGAGATCCACTTTAGGACTCCGTGCTTCGGAAGTTTCAACTTTCAACCTCTTCTTTCCCCTGGAGTACTTTGTACCCGAAGTTCAGAATCAGGTGCCACACGTCCTCCTCGGATTAACGGCTCTATTCCACTTCGAGACTTCGACCTTCAGAAGTCTCAACTTTCCCCGCTTGCTTCCTTCCGGAACGCTTTTACCCAGAGTTCATGATCTATCGACGGGTGTCCTCCCATAGATCAGCGGATGTGAATCGCTTCGGCTCTTCGGGCTTTGGAAGTTTCAAACCTTCCTCCTGCACTTTCTCCCAGAGTGCTTTCACCCGAAGTCGGTGATCCGTCGACGTGTGTCTTCTGGAATCAATGGTCGATATGTACTACAGCCTTCGGGAGTTTTTGACCCAACGCAACCTGTCACATCTTTACCCAGTGGCGTGCCTAGTCTTCGAACTGCACGATCTGTCGCAACGTGACGAAATACTAGAAGCAGACACATGACCCAATCAGGCGGGTGACACGTGTCACATTTTAACTGACATTTCAATCATTTGCATGCTCAAAACTTACTGACACATGGCGCACATCCCTAGTGTCCACGTCATCCCAGGTGACGTCCGCAAGCCATGTCACTTTAGAAATTTTGGGGTCCACGTCACCTCCTGGTGACGTCATCATGCCCCACCACTTTGGCTCTTCAGGCTTCAGGACTTTGGGATTTTTCCACACTAGCACACTTCCAAATCTCTTGAACTCCGATTTCCCGAACTGACCAATATGTCGCCATGTGTCTCCTCTATCAAACAGCTGAGATTCACTTCGGCTCTCCGGCTCTCCAGGCTTCGGGAGTCTCAAATCTCAACTACAACCTCTCGAACGGATTTCTCCGGAGTCATTGATCTGCTGACACATACCTCTTGGTGATCGACAGTCAGGATCTACTTTGGCTATACATAGTTTCGATGTTTGAGCCCTAACACGTCACATCATTACATTCCCTTTCAAATTGCGGGGGCACGCATCGACAATTTGGAGTAACCCACTTTTGGCCCCGCAATTCTCATGATACTGACACGTAACCACTCAGTGAAACCGTGGTTTGGATTGTCGGACCACCTTGGGAAATTATCTCTCGTGCAACTTGGCTCCCCACAATGCCTCCTATCTGTTGCTATCACTCTCCAATGGGATCTGACGGTTGTGACCTTAACCCTTTCTTCCTTTACATCAAACAATGCTTGTTCACCTTTCCTCCGATCCAACGATCTCGAATCTCTCCTGATCCTACAGTGGCGATCGCCTCCAAATTCGAAGGGGACGGTCACGATCCTTTGAACCCCTTACAACTGATCTCTGACAATCTAACTCCTGCATAGATTATGCAACGCCATTCCTCTTGAGCTTTTCAACTCCACGGTTAGAGTTCGATCTGTAACCACAAGACTCTGACCAACAAACTCGGCCCATACCGACCTGGTGTTTCAACCCGAAGCTCTGATACCATTCTATAACATACCCCAACCACCCACATGCCAGGGTACGCTACCGTCAATCCCGCCCTTGGACTTCTTTCTCTTATCAAGACCTTTTTAGAATTTAAGGATGCATAAAAGAAATCATTGTAACGACATGCACAACAATATCTAGCAAGCATGCATAATCTAAAGATTCAATTAAACGATAATTAAATATACAGCAGAAATACATTCACATGCATGTAAATAATAACACAATAGAGAGCACTTATCTTTAAGAAATATGACACCAATTGGTTCCAGACCAAGGACATTCCACCCAACCGTAAACACCACTGCTCCAAATCTCAACAATAGTGTCACCCCCGAGCCAGGGCTATGAGTCCATAAGGACGGTTCCAGAGTGTACTTGGGTTCCCAAACGAGTCAGCTCTCAAGCTCTCACAGGTTTCCCAACACCCACAACAATCCAAGTACCCAGCTCTCTTCTACCTAGGTTGTACCACCTAAGAGAATGGACTTCCACCCTTCTCTGCCACACAGTCCCTCAGGCAGTCCTTCTCCTTTATTATTTTTGGGCCTCTAGCACAGTTGGTCTAGAATATCAATGTTATAACTCTCAGTACTCGCAGTTGTGAGCAAAACAAGGCACATACTAACGCATCTCAGACATGCAGGCCTCAGGTCATGGCTGGATAACAGCAGTGACCAAAACAACCAACTATCCCGTGGCTAATCTTCAGCAGTTTCGGTTACCCTTCCTAAAGGCAAGATGCAGGGGATGACGGATCGATGAATGGGTAAGTGGGTGCATGAAAGTGTGTGAGGGAAATGAATGAATGTGGAAGTGAAGGAGTGGACTAGCCAATGACCAACGACCAACAACCAACCCGATAATCAAACCAGGGATGGGTTTAAGTAACCTCGTGGGGAAATCCAGAACCTCCTGGCCTTCCCCAAGAAGCTCACGTAACCGATTCCCTCCCTTAGGAAAAAAGGGTAATTAACATAGGAATAAACACTTATCCCCTCAAGCCCCTTCTCTTGTGGAATCATATCCCCCTATAACTCTAGTCCTTGTCCCTCTAGCAGCCAGTGATGTGTTTATTATAAAAAAATTATAAAAACATTACATGTCTTGGGCATACTTGCCCTTTAATAATTGTTTGGGCACTCTGGCCTCTCAACATTGTAACAATACATTATTTAAAATGGGGGGTTCAAAACCTGAGGTGTTACAAATATGACCACTTTTTTTTAAATGAGAAACATATTAAAAATCGTCTTTTTTACCAAACACTTGTCAGTTTTTAATTTGGGCTCATATGACCAAGATATGACACATTGATCACTCTCACCCACTAGTATTAATTGTTATGTATCTTCATTAATTCTAGTCTATCAGTTTGTGGAGGCAACGAGAATGGTTTTTTTGTTATTTTATTTGCCTCCGCAATCGCTAGGAAATAACCATGTGTATGAAGGTGATCTCTAGTTTGTGGAAGCAATGAGGTGTATTAACGCCCTACAGTTTCTCTCTCCACAATCAATGAGGATCATTGATTTGTATGCTACATCCATGTTAAATATATTTGAGTTAACATAAAATCTCTTAAAAACCACCACTTATTGAACTTTTAAAATGCACATGAATAAGCAACCCTTAGCCTTTCCACCGCACCACCTATTGCATTGCAATTGGTCAAGGATGATTTTACTTGACTATGTTAAAAACATTTGTCCTCTCCTTATTTTCCTATGGTTTTTCTTTAAAAATTTATAAAAAACAAGGATTTGAGGTATAATATATGACATTACTCCGTAATGCCTCCATTGCATCTAGCGTTCAACAATCTCTGTCTTTTTTTTTGTGACTAGCGAAATCAAAAACTAGTTGAGCGTGTACTCGTGTGACATGGGGTCGTGTTATCCAACTTCCAACTACTACAACTATAACCTCCACGTGTGCCCACGATGCCCCATACTCGACACACAAGGTAAGTCGGGGTTTCGAACCGATGATTTCACATAACATAGTGCCTTAACAATACACTCCATCACTGACTGCCATACACCCCAGGGGAAACACTCTCTTTTTTGGAATGACTACAACACCATCTATTTCTTTCACTTTAGATAGCAAAGAAACTAATTGGTATTTTATTCTAACAATTACATCTATCACTAGTGGAACGGATTTGAAACTATATAGCACATTTTGATAATAAGAAGACTTGCGTGCCTCTCTTTCTAAAGTTATCGAGAATGAAAATTGAGTCAAATAAGAGAATCAAGGATTTCAACAAACATTACTACTTTTCTTAACAAAATACTAGCATTCTCGAGACCAACAGAAGACATACTATAGGAATTTTATTTCACAGTGATTCCTTCGTCCATTTCCATGTTCATGAGGAGAGCGGGTAAAGATACTTTAGTTGGTGCTTTTGAAGAAGCCTATGGAGTAGAAAAGGAGATATCTAGATAAAATAAAAGCTAGATTTGGGAGAGAGGAACAATCCACTTGCTACAACCCAAAAGAAAACTTCAGCGGCAATAAAACTTAGTATCGAATCTAAATTTGAAGGTTCAAACGTTGAATATAGATACTTTGCATCGATTAATTCAAAGAATGTCAAACAACATAGTGGGTGTCAAACAACATAGTGGGATTGTAGAAGGAAGTGGGAGAAGGAACCTTAGTACAAAATACTTTTATACTACGATGAGCAACACTATAGGATTGGAGGACATAGCCATGGCTATGGAAAATTTCTGACATGTCCATCAAATGGAACATTTAGAGAAAACATGCCTAAAATTCGTTATTCTCGTGAACCAAAGTAGAATTAATCTTTAACTATGGAAAAATCTTCTCTGACAATGGTATTGTGGGATGTATTGCCCAGTTATAATATAGACAAAAAGACTAAAGAACTGACAATGGTATTGTGGGATGTATTGCCCAGTTATAATATAAACAAAAAGGCTAAAGAAGAGCCAGAAGTAGTAGAATATATCCATGCCATGTAAATTACTCGGAGACATTATCCTCTCCATAGTAAACAAAGCATTGTGTCCACCACTTTCACCCACTTATTCAGTTGCCATAGTTGTAGCACTTCTCAATGGGATGCTATGAAATAATATACTAAATGTAGCACTTTTTCATGGGATGCTATGAAATAATATTTGTTAACTTACACACATAAGCATTAAAATATTTTATGTAACAAATTTTTACTCTTTAAATGGAATAACTAAAACATAACAAATATATACATCCTCCTCTCTAGCCTGTTGAAGTTGATCATTTGCAAAACAGTTGGTCATTTGCAATGCAGTATTGTCATTAGTAGGAAGATGCTTCCAGGCATTATTTTCCCACTTTCCCAAAGTGAAACAGTGAAATTATCCTCCCAACCAACTAGGAGCCTAGCCGACTTCCTAGCTCCAAGAAACCTTTTGGTTTTTTGGCCCTACATGCCCATGACTCCAAGAACAACAAAGCACATATGCTCTGAGAAGACTACCACAAGAAATATATCTTCCAATTGACTAAATCACTCTTAATACACAACCTAATCAATTCATCTTGAAGTTAACGATTGGACAGAACTCATTTCATTTTTAGTGAAAATTTAGGTCCAACATCAATAGGGTCTTTTTATCAAGAATATTTTTTTTGAAATTTCTGTCAAAATCCAAAGGTTTTGACTTATTCTAATACAATTGTTAGGGGCTATCCAGGTTCCAAATTTCCATTATAAGAAACTTGCTAAGGAAAAATAGAGAGTAGGTAGAAGTTCACGAATACAAGATTTTGGACCTTAAAATGAACAGATGGAAAGAAATAAATAACATAGGAATGGAATTTTACTAGATGATAATTTACATTCATGTGAACACATACATATTATCTACTTTCTTTTAAATTTTAGTAATCCATCCATAATTACTTAAGTTCACATTTATGTGAACATATACATATTATATACTTTCTTTTAAATTTTAATTATTCGTCCATAATAATTAGTTAATTTCACATTCATATAAACATATACATATTATCTACTTTCTTTTAAATTTTAATGATCCATCCATAATTACTTAAGTTGATATTAATATGAACATATACAAATTATCTACTTATTTTCAAATTTTAGTGATATATTCATAATTATTTAAGTTCACATTCACGTGAATAGATACATATTATCTATTTTGTTTTAAAATTTAGTGATGGTGTATAATTATTTAAGTTCACATTTATGTGAACAAATATATATACATATTTTCTACTCGAAAAATAAATGTTAAAAGGCAAGTTCTAACACATACATATTATCTACTTTCTTTTAAATTTTAGTGATCGTCCATAATTACTTAAATTCACATTCATGTGAACACATACATATACATATTATCTACTTGGAAATAAATGTTAAAGAATGAGTTGATGAAGAACTTTGATTTTAAAAATACAATAAGAACAAGAATACCAAGTCAATCCATTTGAAGTTAATCGATAAAATCCTTTTAAAATTTTGATCCAAATGGGGAAGGAATTTATATTAAATGTTATGGATGAAAAACTTTGATTTCAAAAATACAATAAGAACAAGAATACCACATCAATCCATTTGAAGTTAATCGATAAAATCCTTTTAAAATTTTGATAAATGTGAAGGAATTTATATTAAAGGTTTATATCAAATATTTATAGAATTTATAAAGGGGTATTATAGAAGTTTAAATGGATTGGAAATTTAAAGTTGAATTTAGATAAATTGAAATGTAAATCCAAATGTGAAGAAATTTATATTAAAGATTTATATCTAAAGGGGTATAGAAGTTTAAATGGATTGAAAATCTAAAGTTGAATTTAGATAAATTGAAATGTAAAAAGAAAAAATAAACAAAGTTATATATATATATAGTCCATTTCACCTAAAATAATAGAAAAATAAATTTATATATTTTCCTTAAGGGCCTAATAAGGTGGAAAATTGTTTTATTTTGATTTTATGAAATATGCTTCTAGAATTTATCATTATTGTTCTAGAATTTATCAGTATTGTGTGGATGAGTGCCTCTACAACACAATATGCATCGATGTTATAATGTGGGTAATATCTAGATTAGCATATGATGACAATGTTCTCTTAAAAATGTTATATAAGATACTCAAGTCAAAAGGTATTGACAATTAAAAAAAAGGGAAAGAGTAATCATAAAGATATAGTATAAGTAAATAATAAGAAGGTTAAAATAACGATAGTGGCATCATGTTTTTTTTTAACAAAAATTGGGGGATTTATATTATCAAAAAAGGGTGTGATCGAAGCACGTGGAATAGTTACAAAATCTAAGAAATTCAGGCCAATATGGGACCTCAAATAGACAACTACTACATGCTACAAATGACTTTTTCAAATACTCAAATGAAAATTTCACATGGAACAACCTTACTAAATACACTCGAAAAAAGACTCTGAGAATAAAAGTGAAGAGACATTGCATCTGAATTAACCTGTTGGGGAAGAGCTCGCCTTTTTTACTGACTTCGTGTTACCATTGGTTTGATGTCACATGTGATTTCTTCTTCTTTATGACTACCATCCAAACTTCATTTGTAGATTTTGAGGTGTTTGGGATGCCTATGATTCATGGATTGTCTTGATCTGAAGCTTTTATTTTTCTTGATCCAGAACCTCAACTTCACCAGCATGATCTTCCCAGCATGTCGATGCTAAGGAGGTTATTGGATCTGAAGTCCTTGGCTTGAGACCTAAAGGGAAAATGCCTCTTTCTCAGGCTTATGAGTGGATTCTTAGTGCGAGTCTTGAGATAATTAAGTTGGTTAAATAGAAGGATTTTCACTTACTTGTGGAGGTTGTCTGCAGTGTTTTGAGATTACTTGATGGTTGTCATTAGATCCAACCCACCAAGTGGATTTTCGATGCTTTCTATTCTTCCTAGATCCTTTGGGACAATAGGTTGCAAGATGACATATTTCAAAGCAAGATCTGCAATGCAAGGAAACTCTCTCATAATATAATTTTTGAGACCAAGAATAATTTTTACCAGTAAGAATAAATTCAGCTAGGAACCCTTTGGTGAAGTCCATTTCCACACAGACACGGTCAAAAGTAACAGTGCTCTGCCTCATAGTTTAATGGCTTGCAAAGTGGAACTTTCCCAAAGCCGAACCGATGGCTTCAAGAGAGGGTAAACCCAAAAAGTGCAAGGGAAAGTTGGGAAATCTCACCCAAACTAGGGCTAAGGAGAGAATGTCAATAGCAGGATTGAAAGGAGTTTATGGTTTCATGCACAAACTCGAGTTTCCCCAAAACCATGCACTAGAGTTGAAGAATAAATATTGATCCTCCTCAATGTCAAACTCCACATTCAAGAATCATTTTGCACAAGGATGAATGAAAGCTTGTTGTTGCATGATAGGGATCCAAGTAGCTGAGATCCACCTGTTGAGATATGCTAACTTTGGCAAAAAACCATTGAAGCAAAAGACCAAACTCACATATCCATAATACTCTTCCTCTTCCTCAACATATTGTACCATGGGAATGACAAGAGAAGGGGCTTCCTAAACCAAAAGAGACGAATAAGAGGGAGCAAAGTCTCATTGAACAATATTCTGAAAAGAAGCACCAGACTAAGAAACCAAAATTGGCCTGGAAGAAATAGCCCCACGGCTTGGGGCACCCACAAAAAAAGATGAGGCCACTGTCATGTCCAATGAAGGAGGCAAGGATGAGGTTTGTAGGCCTGGTGCGCTAGGGTAGTGAGCGGCCAGGGTTAAACCCTAGTCACTGCCATGCAAAGGAGTGGATCTAATTCCATGAAGATAATATTGAGATATAACGATATCGGTATTAGTTAATAGTAATTGATACAGTGGTTAAGAGGCAATGATGTGATGAAGTGTTGCATCCTTAAAAACATGATAAATGAAAGATGATATCTAAGAGAAGTATATAGTGATATACTATGACAAAGAGACAAAGATGATAAATATGCTAACATTAAATTTGTTAACGGTGACATATTACAAAGCAATGGTGATAAGTCAAGTGTGCTATAAACGTTTTTTTGTTTTGTTTTCTAACATGTCCATTACCTGCAAGACTAGCGTGTGGTCTAAGTAACCATGACCCCTGGGCATCTAAGCCGTCAAAATCACTCGAGGATCGCACCCGTCCTGGGCCACACCAACCCTTAACATCGCTGGATTTTTTTGGGTGTTTCCTCCCTACTATTGTGAGTTTCTAACCTTGGCCACCATACAAAACGAAACCCTTGAAATCTAATCACGCTAGAGGTATTTGATGTGTGCTATAAATATTTAGAATGTGGACAATATGAAATTGTATGGGTATACAAAGTAGCTTTCTTTTTCAAAATTATGAGATAAACAAATGTGAAAATCCCATTATGGTACAGTATTAATAAAGGCTAAGGAAGCAACAAATTAATGCTTTGAATATATATTTTAGTAAGACATGAAGATATTGATGGCTAAAACATGTGTGTATGAAAAAGGCAGCATGTTTAAAGCAAGAGAGTGTTTATTAATGAGAGTATCGTGTTTCAAACACGTCAAAAGGTTAAGCAATGGTGAAACACGTATTTTAAATAAATCATATAGCTCAATGAAAGGTGTTAGATATATATCTAAATTTAAGTTGTGGTATGTGGTGTTGTATAGTTATGCTTATAGCTTGTTTAGCTATCCCCCTATAGAAATAATGTGGCATCAAGAGTATGAATCCATCACATCGCAAGAGCGGTGAGTGGGAATTGGAAGTATAGTAAAACTCATAAAGTAACCCACTTAAACCCAATTAATGCCCTTAACCAAGAATCACGATGAAAAATATAAACAAATAAATAAAAACTTGAGATTCAATCCCAATCACCATAAGAGTGGGTCCTGTAACACCCCATTTTCCCCAAGTCTGTAATTATGCTTAAGACTTCATGCATTGTAATTGATGAAGATTGTAATTGTGTTTTACGATTAATAAAAATACTAATCAACTAATTGAGAGGGAAGCCTTGTAGTACTAGCCATGATACCACAAGTGGGAGTTGGTGAGGGGGAAACTAGGAATTTTATATGAGGAAAATAGGAAGCTTCACCAGAAACCCAACCTACACTTGCATGACCTCAAATGACTAACCTGTCTAAACTACCTTGTCCACCCTGTCCACAAGAAACTCATTAATGGTATTAGATCGGGTAGTTGGAGTAGTTATGAGTGCCTTCAGAACTTGTACTCGAAAGAGTGATGGGTCAGTTGCAGTTGTCATCTAGAAGTACCTGGAATTGTCCATTCGATTAAGGACATTAACCCCGAGGGTTGCTTCTGATAGAAGCAAGTTGGGGAAACCAAGGAAAAAGGAATATGCTTCAGATTGGAAAGAGGAATGAGGAGGAAGAGGGAATTGACACACACACACAAAGTGTATGGTAACACAAATGAGCAAATAGATCTCACACACATAGATCTGATGATCCGGATTTTATGAGCAGAACGAAATGAATAAAGATTATTAATAGGTGCTTAACAGAAAATAACAGAGATACAGTAAAATTGGTTTTCTATTCAATAACGAAATAAGCTGAAACTGTAAAATGCAGCGGAAACAAGCTTGTTGGAATGGTGGCGGCTTATCTCTGAGAAGAGATGTGACGGCAGCGCGCATTCGCAAGAAGAAGATTACAATGAGGCTTTGAAGGCCTTTTTACAATAAGAAAGAATTTCAAAAACCCTAGACATCCAAAAACCTAACCCTAGAAGATGAAGCGCCAAAAGTCATGTGGGCCCCGTTTGGGTAAGCTAGTACATCAACTTCCCGGGGTCATAACTTTTGCATACGATCTCCATTTTAGGCATGTGATAGCTCGTTGGAAAGGTATCGTTGAGGAGATTCATTTTGGGGGCTCAATATGCCTTTGGCTATCATTGAGGATCTCGATACCGAAAAACCTTCATTTAGGCCCTCAAAATGGCCCCGGAAGTAAAAATTGCTAAAAATAGTAAATTGCCAAAAATGTCAGAAAGTTGTTTTGAGCCAGTTGGAAAAGGTGGGTGGCCACCGATATCCATCTGGATCAATCCTCCCTCCTTAGGAAGCAATGGTCTCCATTGCGTTGAGGTCCCCCATTAGATGAGGAAATTTCTGTTGAATTTGGCCCCGGGTGAGCCACTTGCCTTGGTGCAGGAGTTGCCCTGCTTTGACGACTCAATAAAGATGGATCCTTTGTTGTCGAGTGCCCTTCATTTGTCTGTCCAAAATCTGATCATTGGGTGCTTGTTGTATGCAGTCGGGGTTGAGCTCTGTTGGTGTCAGCTATTCTGCTACTTCTGAGGTGTCCAATAATGGTGGGAAATAAGGGCGAAGGAGATCCACGTTGAACATTGGATGCAGGCCAAGGAAAGGAGGAATGTTGAGCTCAAAATCATTATCCCCCATGGCCTTGGTGATAGTGTACGGCCCATAACGGAGTGGGTGAAGCTTCTAATGGGGTCCTGTAAGGCGTTCTTTCTGCAAGTGCAACCAAACTTTGTCGCTGACCTGAAACTTATGCGACACCCGATGTTGATCATGGCGTTGTTTGTACTTGTCATTGGACTTCTGTAGGATATCCTGAACCTGTTGGCGGATGTGCTGGATCCACTCAATGAACCGTGTGGCTTTGTCAGCTTCAGTTGGAGCAGGAGATGAGTCAATYGAAGTGACCRCAAGGGGAAGTGAAACATCTATGGGACCCAATGGTTGGAATCCCAACCCCACTTGAAAGGAGTTGTGGTCGGTTGAGCTATGCAAGGCTCGGTTGTAGTTATGTTGGACATAGGGAAGGATCTCATCCCATGTGCGAGGGTTCTTTGAATTATACATGCGAAGGATATGCACAATCATTCGATTTACAACCTCGGTTTGGCCATCTGTCTAGGGGTGGAAGGTCGTGGATTTGGTGAGCTTGGTGTCCAGCAGTGACCAGAGGCTCGACCAGAATGTGCTGAGAAATCGACTGTCCCGATCTAATACAATGGTTTGTGGGATTCCAAAATGTACCCAAACTCGTTCAAAGAAGAGCTTGGCAGTGGCCTCTGCTGTGATGCTCTTCTTGCAGGCAACCAGGATCGCCATCTTAGAAAAACGATCAACAACCACAAAAACACAGTCATTTCCCCGCTTGGTGGATGGGAGGCCCGACATGTAGTCCATTGAGATGGATTCCCATGGCTTATCAGGAGTAGGAAGAGGGGTGTACAGGCCCTATTTCTTAGTGGTCGGTTTGGCAATAGCGCAGGCAGTGCAGGACCTGATATACTTGTTGACCTCCTGTCGAAGTTTCGGCCAGTAGAAATGTTTCTGTAGCATCGCCACTATCTTTTCGACGCTGGAGTGTCCTGCCACCCGACTGTAGTGGGCTTCCCAGATCAGCTTTGCTCGCTCACTTGATGGAACACAGATATGACCCAGACGACATAACAACCCATCCTGAAGATGGAAATTATTGACAACTTCATTTGCACCCAACATTTGGTAGGTGGTGGCGAAGTCAGGGTCTGTCTCATAGAGTTGGGGCCATCCAGAAGTCTCATGGCCGCAAGAGTCTAGCACCGTGGTGAGTGTTGCGACTGGCGGTCTGCTGAGGCAATCAGTGACGCGATTGGTGCTTCCTGTTTTATACTTGATGTTGAGGTGGAATTGCTGCAAGTATGTGGACCACTTTTGATGGCGGTCATTCTGTAGTTTTCCCTGTGTCTGCATGAACTGCAGTGGCTTATGATCAGTGTGGATGACTGTCTCCTTCCCAAGAATGTAATGTCTCCACTTGCGGCATGCTTGCACAATGGAGTACATTTCTTTGTCATAAGTAGGGTACTTACGGACAGTATCAGACAGTGTCTCACTATGATAGGCCAAGGGGTGGCCATGCTGAGTGAGAACGGTGCCCGCGGCATAGTTTGAAGCATCTGTCTCGATCTCAAAGGGATGTTGCAGGTCCGGTAGTGAAAGTACTGGGGCTAAGCACAAGCACTGCTTAAAATCATCGAACGCTTGTTGTTGGGACTGGCCCCACGCAAATTTTGCCTTACCACCACCCATGTTTATTTGGCTGAGGGCCCATGCAATATGGGAGAAACCCAACACGAACCTGCAGTAGAAATTAGCAAGTCCCAAGAAGCTCCGAAGCTCAGTGAGTGTTGTTGGGGCTGGCCAGTCATGGATGACTTGGATCTTGGCTGGATCCACATGTACGCCATGCTGATCAATGATGTAGCCCAGGTAATGGACCCTGTCCATGCCGAAGGAGCATTTTTCCAGGTTGGCATATAGCTTGTGCTGCCGCAGGGTGTGCATAACCTGTTAAATGTGTTGCAAGTGTTCGGCCCAAGTCTTGTTGTAAATTAGAATGTCATCCAGATACACCACTACAAAAGTATTGGTGAATGGTCACAGGATATCGTCCATCATCCTCATGAAAGTGGTTGGAGAATTTGTCAAACCAAAGGGCATGACCAACCATTCAAAAAGTCCTTCCTTTGACTTGAAGGTGGTCTTCCATACATCTGTCTGTTCTATCAGGACCTGGTGGTAGCCAGACTTCAGATCAATCTTACTGAAGTATTTGGCCCCCGTGAGTTGATCAAGGAGGTCATAAATTCGGGGAATCGAGTACCAGTTTCTGACAGTGATTTTATTCAGAGCCCGGTAATCAATACAGAGTCACCAGGTTCCATCTTTCTTCTGTACCAACACGATGGGGCTCCCGCAAGGTGATGAGTTGAGGCAGATGTGCCCCTTGTGGAGCAATTCTTGGATCTGTCGCTTGATCTCCTCATTCTCTAACAAAGAGCGACGATAGACTGGCCCATTGGGCAGCGGTGTGCCGGGGGTCATATCGATGGGGTGCTTGACCTGGCAGTGCAGAGGTACCCCTATAGGTGAGGAGAAGATATCCGAGTATTCTTCCACGACCTTATCTACTTGCTTATGTTGTGTGGAGAGATCGACCACAGAGACCTTGGATGTGGTTGCGATCTTTCACTTGTTCTGAGAGCGAATCACGAAGAAGACAAAATTCCTCGTCTGCGAGATGACCTTCCTGCATAACTTAGCAGAGATCAAGGAAATAGCACTAGGTGGGACTGCCTCGGGTATCCTGTACAATTTCCTATTCAAAGTAATAATAACACTACGAGGCCTAGACTCGTATACAACATGACGTTTCCATAAATAAGGTTGGCCCAAAAGAACATCACAAACTTCAAGAGGAGCAACATCACACAATACCTCGTCTTTGAAGGGCTTGATGTCGTACGACAGTCGGCACTAATGGCTGACACGGAGATCGCTTCCTTGGCGGAGCCATCCAATGGTGTAGGGTTGTGGGTGCGGCGTTGTTGACAGGGCCAGCCGCTTGATGACCTCTGCTGAGATGAGGTTCTTCTAGCTACCGCTATCAACGATGAAGTGCAGCGGGGTGCTTTTTACCCACATCTGTGAAAGGAAGAGGCGCTCTCCTTCTTCTGGCTCATCTGGTTCACCAGGCTGGAGCTTGGTGGTAGCAACTGTGGCACTGGGTTCTGCGTCAATGATCTGTCTTCCCCTTTCTGGTTCTATCTCAGAGTCAGAATCTGCATCTGATTCAGAGGCTTTCACTTCGGCCATCAGCGACTACTTTGAGCGGCAGTCAGCAGTGTTATGCCAAGGGCTCTTATGGAAGTCGCACCACTTCCCAGTATCTTTCTTTGTCTTTCCGGTGTCCTTCTTTGCTTGCGGCTTGTATTGGTTGTCTTGATACTACCCATCTTTGCTCTGTCCTTTGTTCGGTGGGTTGGGGCCACCCTTTCCTGGCTTTTGTTGTGAGGGGTTCCCAAGCCCAAATTGTTGTGTCTTTTGTTTGAGCTTCTGCTCGATTTTGACGGCATATCGGTAGGTCTCACCCAAGGATGAGATGTCCAGAAATTCCATTTCGGTCTAGATGTATCTATGCAGAGCACCGCGATACTTGAGCACCAGATGTCGCTCTAAATCTTTGATACCCAACTTGGTGTGCAAGGTATGGAAGATATTTGTGAAATCTGGCACTGCTTGGTCTCTTTCTTGTCACAGTGTGATCCATTTGGTATACAGGTCATCATAACTTCCAACAGGGTAGTATTGTTCCTTAATAGCATCCCTGAAGGATTCTCAGGTGGCCATGACTGAAAAATAATGAGGTTTCCTCTGTTTCCTTTTGCTCACAGAAAGTTTCCCACGAATCTTTGACATGGGGAACGACTTTGAGGAGCGCAAAAGTAATCTTTTCTCTATCCGAAAATTTATGAACAGAAAAATACCCTTCTAGTAGATTCAACCACTTGTCTACAAGGTCTGCGTCTATCTGACCTTCAAATATAGGAATATCAAAGTTTATTTGTACCTTGAAGGGGGCGGCGCCTCCATTCGAAGAAGATGCATCGCCTGTTGGTAGTCGCCGAAGGATTTGCGTGAAACTATCCATCATCTCGTTCCTCTGTTGTGTGAGGGATTCCTCAATCAACAGTTTGAAAGGATCTCCTGTCCCATCATCTTTCTTTTCTCCTGCCATGGGAGGTCACTTGGGCATGCGAGAGATTCTGTCCTCAAGAGAAACAAGCTCGAGACCCAACTCTTTGTACTCCGACCTCGTTGGGGACATGCATTAAGACAACAAGGAGCAGACCGCTCTGATACCACTGATCCGGATTTTATGAGAAGAACGAAATGAATACAGATTATTAACAGGTGCTTAATAGAAAATAACAGAGATACAATAAAACTGGTTTTCTATTCAATAACGAAATAAGTTGAAACTGTAAAATGCAGCGGAAACAAGCTTGCTGGAATGGTGGCGGCTTATCTCTGAGAAGAGATGTGACGGCAGCGCGCATTCACAAGAAGAAGATTACAATGAGGCTATGAAGGAATTTTTACAATAAGCAAGAATTCCAAAAACCCTAGACATCTAAAAACCTAACCCTAGGAGATGAAGCGCCAAAAGTCATGTGGGCCCCGTTTGGGTAAGCTAGTACATCAACTTCCTAGGGTCGTAACTTTTGCATATGATCTCCGTTTTAGGCGTGTGATAGCTCGTTGGAAAGGTATCGTCGAGGAGATTAATTTTGGGGGCTCAATTATTCCTTCAGATATCATTGAGGAGATCTATACCGAAAAACCTTCATTTAGGCCCTCAAAATGGCCCCGAAAGTAAAAACTGCTAAAAATAGTAAATTGCCAAAAATGTCAGAAAGTTGTTTTGAGCCAGTTGGAAAAGGTGGGTGGCCACCGATATCCATCTGGATCATCTGAGCAGTAGATGAACTGGGAAGTTTTCATGAGGAAAATAGGAAGCTTACCCAAGACATGAATGGTCACCCTAGAACAGAGAATACCCATATCCATACTAGAGTAGAGAGGGTTGTGAGTTTGTGCTTGTTGTAAAGAAACCAGCACTGGTAAAGGGAGTGAACCAAGGGACTGTGTAGCAGAGAAGGGATTCCATTATGCATAGGAAATCCAACTGGGAAGGCACTAGGTAAGCTCGTGAAAGCCTTGAGCTTAGTGGGAAGAGAGGATTTTTGTTGTTTCCAGTGTAGTGAAGGAAAGTAACCTTCTTGACCAATCTCCTTGACTTGATATCCAACTTGTGAGAGTCCACAAGTGGTATCATGGCTTGGCATGGGGTGGCTTGTTGTACAAAGTATAAGTGCAGTAGAACCTATGGTTGGGTGGAAAGGCATGCACCCTCGATTAGTTGGTTGGTTGAAATTTAAACAGAAACAGATAAGTGTTTCTCAATGTATCTAGTAAATGTTTATTAATGAATACGAGTTGCATTATGTTCTCAATGATAGCTTTATATACTAATTGAATGATAAATATGAGTTTATTGGATTTCCTATAATAATTGTGCATGGAAGGTTAGTAAAGGTCTGTAACCCTATGTTTCCCCTAATCTATGGTTGGGTGGAAATGCATTCACCCTCGGTTAGTTGGTTGGTTGAAATTTAAACGAAAATAGATAAGTGTTTCTCAATGTACCTAGTAAATGTTTATTAATGAATACAAGTTGCATTATGTTCTCAATGATAGCTTTATATGCTAATTGAATGATAAATATGAGTTTATTGGATTTCCTATAATAATTGTGCATGGGAGGTTAGTGAAGGCCTGTAACCCTGTGTTTCCCCTGGCCTTTGAATGGGAAGCTTGCATGATATGAAATCCTCACTTTGGGGGTTATGGTAAAGTGTTGCCTAAGTATTGAGGAAGTGGGTCAAAATCCTGAGGGATTAGAGTTAAAACCCTTGTAGATAGTGCCAAGGAAGGTCATGGGCTGATATGCCCTAAAATAATTGTTAACCCCATTGAATCATTGTTTAAACCCAAGAGGAAACTTCAACCATTGATCCAATGAGAAGAATTGATCTTGACCATTTTTTGGAGATCTGGGGATTCAGAGGAAGCCTATCGAAAGGAGAACCTTTCGAAAAAACCCATAAACCATGTTAAGGTGAACTTCCTAATGGGAAAGTTCTAATTCAATGAGAGTCGTCGATCTACCGGGAGGGTAAGCCAACGAGATATGGATCGTAGATATGTCGAGTGTTTAGTCGATATCCATGTAGGAAAGGCATAGTTCAGAAAGATATGTTGGGAGAAAGCAGGAGGAACTTTTGATGAGAGAAATCCAATGACGAAAACATGAGAGCGGTAAGAGCCATAGATTTGTCGACGATTCGGTTGATGAGATTTGAGTCATTGGATATGATGGGGATCCAACCCGAAGAAAGAACTATGTTGAAGTGGAAGTGTCAGGTAACTAGAGAGTGGTTATGTGATCCAATAGATCCTTGGTCATTAGATGTGAAGGTTTGATGACCCTCGGATCTGTCAGAAGATTCTAGTTCAGAAAGTATTGTTCAAGGTAATCACAAGGTTACAAAGTGTGAGTATTTCCTTACGGCGAAGGCCCGAATGGGCGAGGACCATTGATCTAATTTCGGGGCATCCCGATGAGATATTAGTTTTAGATCTTGTCATAGACCCCACCAATCGAATGTTTGGAGGAGAACAGGTGTGGCATTTAACCATCGCATGGTTTGAAGGTTATGGGTGAATCAGGATCGCTGAGTTTCTTAGTCTCTGACCATTGGATATATCAAGGATGAGATTGTCAGAAATAATGGATCGAGAAATAGATTGTGGGTTGCATAACCTATTTTCCCGATGGAAAGGATCTCAAATCACTGCTACCAATTGATTAGCCCAAGATGAGTGAGCCCTAGTCATTCACCCGGGAAAGTTTATCTCCTAGTTGTGTAGTCACATTCAGTCAAAGTTTTTACAAGTCCAAGGACATGTCATTTCCATCATAGAACACACATCGTCATGTGCACTGGAGCAGGTGATGTGAAGGAAGTCGACGTGACCGCCACACAAGACCGAGGTCATGAAGAAGGGCATAAGACCCGAAACTTGAACCATAGTAGAAAGAGTAACTTTTGACATCCCACCAACCTGAGTAGGGTTTAGGGGGTCAGGTGTGTTACAGGTCCCATGGTGGGTTTAATGCATTCAAAGAATTGCAAAAATTACATGGCATTATGAGCAAGTCAACACTATAAGCATACCATTTTTTTAACCCTCACAAGTTGGAGTGTGGAATAGAAAACCTGAAGTGCACATTGTAATTAAACTTGTTTTAATCATTCAAGTCCAATTTGACATGTTTTAAGTTTTGGGTAACGTATTGAAATAAATATTGTAGCCTAGAAAATAGTTTGTCGACACAGAAAAGGTGGATAATGTATGGATTAGGGTCCATCTTCCACTTGGTGAATAAGTGGGAGGTTATGATCAAGCCTAGTTTCAAGTGAAATCTTAGGCTTGAGTATGAATATGTATAAATGGTAAAGGACATTATGCAAGTGGACGAGAGGATCCTAGACAAGACATTTACCTGGTAAAAATCTAATTATACGACTTCAGAAGAGAGTGAGATTGAGTACAATGCCCAAACAAACCTTGAAGTGATGACATCACATGACAATCAAAGTCAATAATAAGTGTTTATAATTATCAAG
>ML776574.1:1822183-1864230 GCA_009831015.1 Picea engelmannii | reverse complement strand
ATCCTAGAATTGCCTTGTCCAAAGGACTTACATTACATGTCATCAAACCACCTATCAAGTAAATAGATCACAACCTCTTAAAATATTACATTGAAACCCACAAATTGAAAAAATTAAAACTCAAAAACAGTAGTAGACCTAGACGAGACTAAAATCCCCTCTTGATATTCATCTTCAATGATTTGATTTTCCATCAATTGTAAACCATCTTTATAGAGGGTATCAGATTGAACGTTGAGCCCCCTATAGACATGCTTGAAGGATACTTCTTGAAACTACATTGAAATATCCTTCAAATGCTTAGCCAAAGGGGATAAACCAGTACTACATATTTGAAGTTGATCCTGCATCCAATTTATAGTGAGACTTGAATCCCCAAAAATCTGAAGCCTATCATTCCCTTTGTTAAGTGCATATTTTGTAAAAATAAAGCCTTGAATTCCCCAACATTATTTGTTCCTTTTCCTAGATTAGCCTTCTCAGCGAAGTAGTGAGTATTTGATAGAAAATAAAACAAAACCCAAACTACATTTCTACCCTAGCCCTCGACAAGCCCCATTGAAGAAAATCCAAGCATAAGACCTATCCACCCGAAAAGGTTCCCACAATCCTCTGCTCCTTTATACTCACATTAGGTTTATAAACTGATAACATGCTCACATGCTCAATTTGCTCCCCAAAGATAGTAATTTCATCGTCCTTCCCCAACACAATGATTTCATGAAAAACAATGACTCAAGATTGGTTGCCAATGTATGTGTACCATATCTTCTTAAAGCTAAGTGGTTTCCTCTCTTTTGTGCATGTTGACTTTATGCAGTTGAACAAAGCATTGCAGAGAGGTTTTTTGTATTTCCTTTTGGAAAATATCATCTTAATATAAGGCATATTCTTGAAGGAATTTGGTTGGTGACATTATATAGATATGGGTTTGTTAATAGTCAAGGCACTTTACCATTTTCAAGGTGCCATGTGTATTTGTATKGGTGGACAAAGAATCTTGAATATCAAGCATAACTATCATCATTTGTTAATTAAGCAATATTATTATGCTTGTTGGTACCACTATAGTTTCAACTTCGAATATAATCAATTACCATGGTTCTCTAGGACAAACATTTGACAAGTGAAATATTTTATGAAACATAAAATGGTTACAGAGTTGCTCAAGGGAAGAATATGAGATTGTTTACAAATTATTAACAAGGTGCCTCTCCCTTCTTCTTTTTTTAATATATTCAAAATAAAGATTAGCGGAAAACCCATCGAATGCTTCTCCATGATCCATGGATGGTATGCGGGTAAACCATAGCCCCAAGAAGCATGAGATTCGAACTCGTGACCTCCACGACTTTGAGGGAGAGTACACACATCTGGCATCAAGACCAATTAAGATAACCCTTGGGGCTAACAAGGTGCCTCTCCTTATGGGCTAAGCTAGTGTAGATGTACATATTTGATTGGCCATGAAAGGATTTAAGAGAGTGTGCACATCCATTGTAAAGATTTACTGGTAGAGAAGGATTAGGTTCATCACATTGCTTGCCAAGTAGTTATCTATGGAATCACAAGGAAGAAGTAACAAGGGAACCATATTCACTAGATGATTCTAATGATTTGGAAGATTAAAATTCTCATCCATGTTGTTGGGAAGTCACCAACAAGTAGATCTATATAGTGCAACTAAGGAGAAATAAGAATGGGTTGATTGTTAACTCATTAAGAAGGACATTGACAAATACATAGAGCCAATGGTGGACACTACTTTTAACTAGTCATCAAATATCACAAAACTCATAGTATATTACATAGAGATAGACATAATTATGTTGTTGCTTCCTCTGCATTGGATGTTGAACCAAGTCTGCATACAATCTAGTTACATAAGAAAGACTTGCATTTATAAAAAAAATGATAGGTTAGAAACTAGAGGGAATGAATGTTTAGAAGGCAATACCATGGCTGATAAAACATTTAATTGAGGAAGCCTACATGTAAATTAATAGAAGCAATGTCTCATGTCAATTACTTCCTTGATGCACCTATCAATACTTTGCAAGGTGTACTACAAGCTTGTAGAATTATGGTGAAACCTGCACAGAGAGTCTAGCTAACAACAATTCGTACAAAGATTGCAAATTGAGAGAAGGAGAGAAGAGATGAGAGAAAATAATCAAGAATTGTATGAGTAAAATGGTAAAATACACATGATATACTCTACATGGCTAAGTGAAATCGCCATAGTAGTGATCTAGAGAGATCTAAACACTCACTGATAGAAACTGAAGTAATTTTCCACCTAATCCTAGTTAATTGATCCATGCAATCATCAGTTAATTGAGTCACACGTGTGGAAGTGAGAGAAACACATGCAACTGTTGGTGATAAAACTGAGGTTGTCATACATGAGTGACTTCCACTAGTCTAACTGAGTGTAACTAAGTGTAACTAAATCTGAACTAAAGAGGAGCACCCTATTTTGTATGGGAATATTCTCTAGAGAGAATATTCTCATCTAAGGAAGTGTTCTCAACATTGGACTATCAAACTTAAGAAAAGAAATACTAGGTGAGTATGTAATATCTCCATCACCCCCATGAACACTACTAGGATGTACATGATGAATGGGTACCGACAACCAAGGCCATGTTGGGTACCCATTGTATAATGCATCTAAGAATGAAACACTAAAAAAATAGAGGAAAGAGGGAAAACCTCATGGGAAAACCTCCCTCAAAGTACAATATAAAAAATGAAGAAGGGACAAAAGCAGTTGCTAAGCAACTATGGCTTACACTCCAAGACGATCGTGCAAGAAGTGGAACTTTTTCTCAATTAATGTCTTGGTGAAGATGTCTACAGTCTGTTTAGCAGATGGATAGTACTACAAATCGATGACCATTTCATGTACCAACTCTCTGATGTAATGCACATGGATGTCAATGTGTTTGCTTCGTTATTGCTACACTGGGTCTCTGTAAAACTTGAGAGTACTCTGATTGTCACACCAAATGACAGTTGAACGATGAAACTAGTTTCCAAGCTCAATGAAGAAGTTCTAAAGCCAAAGTTCTTAAATAATGACATTGATCGTTGCTCTCTACTTGGCCTCTGCTAACGATAGAGCAATAGCTGAATTTTTTTTGCTCGACCAACAAATGGGATCGGAACCCAAACTAAGCACATAACCATAAGTGGACTTGTGATCTCTAATATTTCCATCCCAATCAGAATCAATGAAGCCTATGAGATCCAATGCACAACCTCCTACATAGTGAATCCCAGTACTTGTAGTGCCCTGAACATATATAAGGATGTTCTTGGAAGCCTTCCAATGTAGCTCATGTGGCTCCTGCATGTACCTGAAAACTTCCCCTACTACATATGAGAGATATGACTGGGTGTGGGTGAGATATAGAAGGCTCCCCACAATCTATTGATACAAGGTGTTGTCTACCACTGGTGTATCCCTGCCATCCTCAAGATGCACCCCATACAAAAAGGGTGTGGTTGCCAACTTGCAGTTAGTCATGTGGAATCTAACCAAGAGATCCCTAGCATACTTAGTCTGAGATGGATTGATGCTTAAAGCATCCTGACTGATATCGAGACCAAGGAAATAGTGTAATGGACCCATGTTCATCATAGAGAACTTGTCTTTGACTGTAGCAATTGCAATTGTTGAGGTTGAACTTCATGTTATCAAGAGGTCATCAACATAAATAACTAATATCAACAAGGAGTATGAGGTTATCAACATGCAGACGTTCATATCTGATTTTCATATGACAAAATGGTGAGAAAGCAAGTAGGCATCCATCTTCGTGTGCCATGCTCTAGGCGTCTAATTGAGGCCATAGAGGGACTTTTTTCAGTTGGCACACTAAGGATGAGTTTTGAATGAACCCCTATGGTTGGTCCATGTAAATATCCTCTGAGAGATCCCTATGAAGAAAATCATTCTTCATGTCCATATGGTGAACTTCCCACCCCGCGGCTGTTGCAATGGAAAGGGCCAACAGGATGGAGTCCATCTTTTCTACGAGAGAAAAGGTCTCGTCATAGTCTATCATGTGGATATATTGAAATCCTTTGGTAACCAATCTTGCCTTATACCCACTCTCTTGTTCATCGACTGCCTTCTTGGTCTTGTAGACCCATCTGCATATGACAAGCTTCCTATCTGAAGGAAGTATAACCGAATACCAAGTATGATTCTCGATGGGAGATTTATACTCCTCCTGCATGGAGGCTTCCCAGAAGGGATCCCCTACAACCTCTACATAGGTATACATGTCTAAAGCTAGAACCATTTAATAATGCATGAGAATCATTGGTTTGGTAGTTGTGAGTGCATGAGGAGGATCCTCAAACTGAGACCTCGTCCTCCTCTGATTTGTTGGATTCCCCCACAAGGTCTCCTACTTCCTGTAGGGTGGTCTATGGCCACTTGGGGATTTGTGGTGGCTCAACATATTCATGCTCATCATCTTCCAAATCAAATTCAGAACTTAGATCTAAACCATGATCTGAGTGAGTGGACTCATCATCACCAATGTCTGGTGCAGGCAGTGATATAAAGATATATTAATGTGGCTCTAACAATGTATGCAAGGGAGTTTCCTCAAAATGAACACCGCGGTCAATGATGAGCATGTCAGTAGAGGGATCAAGTAACATGTAACCCTTCACACCATCTGGATATCCCACAAATATGCATGCAACACTCTACGGATCTAATGCTTTCCTCTTTTCAAAGGGTATGCGGACCCATGCGTGTGATCCAAATATTCAAAAGTGGGTGACTTATGGTTTGTTGTTGCTCAATGTCTGAAAGGGAGTTTGTTTCTTGACAGAGATATGAGGAGATCTGTTTTCAATATGGTTATCACAGGTAAGTGCCTCAACCCAAATCTTGGGCGATAGAGATCTTGCATGCAACATGCAAATGGCCATCTCCTTGAGGGATTTGTTCTTCCTTTTGGCTACTTCGTTCTTTTGCGGAGTGTAAGGTATTGTGTGCTATAACTGTATACCTACCTCTGAACAAAGATGTTGGACATCTAGGTTCACATATTCCCCCCCATTGTCTATGCAGAGGATTTTGATCTTTCTCCCGAACTGAGTCTCTGCATGTGCTTTGAAGTCTTTGAGATGCTCAAAAACCTCGGACTTCTTCCTGAGAAAATACACCCAAGTGTATCATGAGAAATAATCAATAAATGTAAGCATGTACCTTGCTTTGTTGATGGACGGATGAGGAAAGGGTACCATCAGATCATTGTGGATGAGCTCCAAAGGACAGGAGGGCCTCCAAGCCTTCCCTTTCTCAAACTTCTCTTGAGGATGTTTTCCAAGAACTCATCCTTGACAAACTCCTTTTGAAAAGTGTATGTTGGGAAAGTTGATGACCATATCTTGCTTGCATAGTTGTTGTATGTATTTTAAATTCATATGGACAAATCTCTCATGCCATAATCTACTAGTATCATCAACATGCGTCAGTAGTAAATCAAAATCAAATTTAGCAATGAATTTATTGAAAGTATACAAATGATATTGGTGGTTTGACTCACCAAGAACAATCGTAGAGTTATCATGAATATCATATATGGTTATGGATTCAGGTGTGAACTCCACCCTTTTTTATGTACCAGAATGTGTTATCTAATAAATGGAGAGTAGATTCACAGAGAATTTTGGAACATGCAAGACGTTCTCAAAACTTTTGTGTGGGAGTTCTACTCTCCCTTGGCCAATGACCTCAACTGGGGTATCATCTCCCATGAGGATGGGTATGCAGAAATATAAGATAAAACATTCTTTATTGATGTCATATGGTGGGATGCGCTTGAATCTAAGATCCATGCATCATTAGAAGTTTTAATGGAAATCAATGCATGAGAGTTACCTCGTTTGGATTGATCTCCAAGCTTCTTTTTGGCAGCTTCGAGAATCTGATCCCCGAGGTTGTTCTTTTGAAGAATCTACGCCATCCGATCAATCTGCTTCTTCATGCATGCAAACTCGGGTTGATAAACACGGTTGCAGTAACTGCATTTGGTCTTCCCTTTCTTTCCTTTTCCACCTTTGGAGCCTAAGGAATCATTGAAGGGTTTGGACTACCCTTCCTTCTTTGGCTTTGCATGTGCCTTTCCCTTGCCTTTTTGCTTGGACTTTCAATTGGAAGTGTTTTTTATTTCATGCACAACAAGTGCATGCACATTGGGTCCCTTGATTATCCCCATTTTGATGAGCTTATCTTGCTCATGCGTGAGGGATTCAATAAATTGATCCAATGTCGACATTTTCCAGGTTGCTCTTGAAGTGAATCTATTTGTACAAAATGATGAGACGCAAAACAACATAATATGGACCAAGTTTTGCTAAGATAGAAAGGATTAACTGATTGTGTTGAGTGGATTTGTCTATTCCACATCCCTTTAAATGAAGGAGGAGGAACTTGAACTTCATAAAGAAGTCATGGATGTTGTCAAAATTCCTTGGATCTAAGGAATTTAGCTCAACCTTGAGCATATGGCCTCTCATTTCGTCATGTTTTCCAAAGAGATCCTCCAACTTTGTCCAAATCTCATTTGGTGTGGTATAAGACTCAATGTGAAACAAAAGATTGAGGGACATAAACACACAGAGGAGGTTGTAAGCCTCATCCATGTGGTTGAGATACATGTTCTTCTCGAACTCAAAGGTTGGCTCAACCTCTATAGCCATGGTAATCCGGTACAAGCCTCTACATCTGAGTTGATGCAGAATTTTTAACTTCCACTCAAAGTAGTTATGAGGCATGAGAAGTATTGTCGACGAATAATCCATCTTTTATGACTACATCTCCCTTCCAGACCTGCAAATAAGATACCTATGTGTCTTTCTCCTAACAACTTGTGGGATTTGATACCATGTAGAATTATGGTGAAACCTACACGGAGAATCTAGCTGACAACAATTTGTACGAAGCCTGCAAATTGAGAGAAGGAGAGAAAAGATGAGAGAAAATAATCAAGAATTGTATTCATTATGTGAGTAAAATGGTAAAATACACATGATATACTCTACATGGCTAAGTGAAGTCGCCATAGTAGTAATCTAGAGAAATATAGACACTCAATGACATAAACTAAAGCAATCTGCCACCTAGTCTTAGTTAACTGATCCATGCAATCATCGGTTAACTGAGTCACACGTGTGGAAGTGAGAGAAACACATGCCACTATTGGTGATGAAATTGAGGTTGTCATGCAAGAGTGACTTCCACTAGTCTAACTGAGTGTAGCTAAATGTAACTGACTTTGAACTGAAGAGGAACACCCTATTTTGTAGGGGAATATTCTCTAGAGAGAATATTATCATCTAAGGAAGTGTTCTCAACATTGGACTATCAAACTTAGGAAAATAAATGCTAGGTGAGTGTGTAATATCTCCAACAAAGCCTAATGTCATATGAGAATGCATTCCACACAATGTGTAAACTAATTCAACAATTTCCTCATACTTATATGAATATTAGAGATGCTCAAGGCCAAATGAGAGGATGGATAGTTGTTGGAATTATTTGGAAATATTTTATCTTTACAAGGTTTGAAGGAGTTAGGATCCTAAGAATATGTAAAATAATTAATTGAGATAGCAAGCCTTGACAACTAACTTTGCTCAAACTACTTTTGAAGGATACAAACAATGATTTGTGTTCAAAGCTGGATGAATATAGCAATGACAATATACTTGTTTGTGTACCCACACGAGTCGACTGAACTAATGTTGCTATAATTACTATTTTAAGAGAGACGAAATGACATATTAGGAATTTAAAAGTAAGTTCAAAATTTTTAATGTTGCACATATGAAGACTTTGACAACATAAGTATCAATGACATTTCTTTACCTTTAATCTTCCTTGAATATAGTTCTTGGAGAACTGAAAAGGGATTTGCAACTCACTAAAGATGAACTTGAAGCAACATAGATGTTTATGATGGGATGTGATCACTTGCAAAGGTAGTGACATCTCATTGTTAGTCCTAGTTAAACTTTGATCACTGATGAAATGCATTTGTATTCGTTGATTAAGTTGTATTGAGTGTTATAGGCAAGAGAGTTGTCAAGAATCAATATTGAACATCGAGTAATAGCTGAGAAAAAAATGAGCATGGAATCACAATCCTCATGCCCATTTACATATAAATCCACTAGTCGCAAGGCATACTCGATTGCCTATTCACAACTATTATGTCTCATTTAAAATGGACAAGATTGTTAATCAAATGACAAWTTTTTTCATAGGTAAATGGAAGACCCCATAAACATTGTACATGGTTGGGAAAGCAAGTACGACTTAAAAACCACATTTCTCATACTTGTTTAGCCCCAATTTGATTGGTTACATGCCCCATAATCCATGGCATCCTTGGTTATTAGCTTGATTGAGGAGATTTATTAAAAAATAATGTTAATTGACAATACTTTTTTAAGCAATGAATTAAACTTGATTTCTCTCACCGCAAGTGAATGAAAGTTGCCAAGATAACATCATGCATTTGTAGGAGGGAAATGATCTCACATTTCTTTTGTTTATACATCACTTCTACATTGATTTAATACTTTTCCATTGATAATGCACGTATTTTCTTCATTGAACTAGTTATGTTGGTCTTCTTGTTATCATTTGTTAAGCGAATTATTGGGTAGTTGGGGTAGTTCGTTATCCTCTATCTCATAAGTATCTTCTTTATTTGGGCACGATCTTATGTGATTTATTGTAAGGCCATCACATGTAGAAAATTGAACGAAGAAGAGGAAATATGAGCGGGGATGAAGGAGAGTGGATGCAGGATCAAAACGCCAAGGTAAATTCACTAGAGCGGAAGAAGATTGAGGACATTCTCAAACCAAAGAAAGCAAGAGGGATGCAGAGTGAATTTTCCCAACTCATAAAGAAAGGGCCATTAATTTTCCCCATACCTGAAGGGGGATGAAGCAAAGAGGATGGTAAACATTGTTTCTAGCCAAGTAGCAGATGTGTAGACATTGCAATTTCCAACCACATGCAAATGTAAGGCACACCTAGAATCAAAGTGTTGGGAGTACGAGAACAAGAACTAGAAAAAGGGCATTTAAGTGATAGGAGTGTATGCCACTACCTTGAAAATGTTTTGAGGAAACCTAACTTGTGTGAGCAATATTGTAATTTCCTAACTTCAAGAAATGATTATTTAGGCAACTAGTTTGAATAGTAAAAGTGAGAATTCCACGAAGTTGTAATAAGTTAAGAATTAGAAGTTCAAGAGTCATATGTGGTAGCTAAAGAGTTTGGGAGTTGGAATGCCAAGAGCCGTGAACTAAAACTACAAATAGAGCCTTTGCATGCAAGAAAAGGGTAACTTATCTTTTTAGCATTGTAAGTTGTCTTCATTGTTAATAAAGACATTGTTGTTAGCTAGTGTTTGTATACTCTTGTAGTGTTGTGTTTGGTCTTTTGATCCAAAATGGATCTAGGAACAAAAATGGGTCCAGGAAGGCCTAAAAATCAAAGTTTTCATAATCGGTTGAAACCAGCGCCATTGTGTCTGTCTCGTCGTGTTGATTCTGGCCATATAAGTTTTTCCTCAAACGAACGTCGGATGCGAAATTTATTGCGTTCTGACCGAAATCCCAAACAGGCAAAAAGTCAAATTGGTCAAAGTCAACGATGACGTCAACAGGTACGACAGGTGATGTCAGCATGCATAAGGATGACATTAGCAAGACATCATCATGTTGACGTGGTGTCACTCGTTTTCGTTACTTTCAGGTTGAGTTGCCACTGTACGGATTTGACATGTGTCACTGTATGGATGACATGTGGTAGTCCATACAATGACGTGGCCTAATGACAAGTGGACACATGGTTGTACGGATTATAGTTGGGCATACGACAGGCTGATATGGAAGTGACACATGGCAGGGTGACTGGATTGTACAACAGATGATGTGGCAGTACGAACTAACATGTGTCAGTACAACAAGCTGACGTGGTAGTGACACATGGCGAGTGACTAGGTTGTATGACGGTGATGTGGCATGTTGATTGTGTCACTGACTGGACTATACGTACTAATCATAGGGCGACACGTGGCCTAATTAGAGCACGCCACATGGCACCCTAGATTTTCCCAAGTTTGGTTAGGTAAAAATTTGTTATGGCCCAGAGGATTCAAACCCCGGACCTCATGGGATATGCAACTAATTAACAAACATGAGCGGACCGTCCAAGCTACAACTTGGGGCTTAACCACATTCGACACATTTGGTATAAGTGTTGACAGTGGCGCGGATTTGGGGATAAGTCCCGGTCGGCAGGGGCCAGCTCCATCCAACCAGGGGCTAGCGACCAGGAGCCAGCGGATGGAGGGAAGCATGGAATATTTAAGGGTTGGCCATATGGCCCTCACCATATAACCAAGAGCCTATGTCAGAAGAACCCAACGCGCCAGCACCAGCCCTTGGCCACATGGCAGGGTACATATTGTAGATTTTAACCTTGTACAATATTTACTGCAAACATATTTTCAGTAAAAGAACAGAAAAGATACAATGGAAAATACAAACATTACACAGATATTTTTCTCCTGGAAACCCAAACCGGGAAAACCAACATATTCTATATTCATTCATCATGATACATTGTTTACAATACAATATACATATAGAAGCCAGTGGCATCCAAAACCCTAACCCAATGACCTGGATTAGTCAACAACCCTAATTCCTTAACCAGAAATAGAAAACCATTGGCAAAAACTAGGTGCCGAAAAACCACCTAAATATGTGACACGTTTCCCGAGACATAAATTTTTTTTCTTATGCAAAGAATATAACACATACCCAACATTCTCCCACTAGTTGTTTTCTTTGCATACAGGGGTACATAGTCAACAATCCAGGGCAACAATGCCCATGGATCCTCTACACCAAGAGAACTTCTCAGTGCTCATATATTTTGTTAATGAATCTACAACATTCTTCAAAGTGTCCACCTTCATTAGCAATACTTTCTTTTCTTCAATCATGTCTCTCACAAAGTGATATTGAATATCAATATGCTTTGTCTTTGAATGATAAGTCGGGTTCTTCGCCAAAAAAATTGCACTTTGACTGTCACAATCTATACTTACAGCTTGATGTACCAAACCAATACATGAACACAATCTTTGTAACCATATTACTTCCTTACTTGCATGAGTAGTTGCCATGTATTCAACTTCTGTAGTTGAAAGTGCCACTACAACATGTCTTTTGCTCATCCAACTTATTGCTCCTCCAAACAGGTTAATCACATACCCACTTGTAGATCTCCTACGATCCAGATCTCCAGCCCAGTCTGCATCCACAAAGCCATGTATATCCACCACTCTGTCCAATCCCTATCTTCCTTCGTAGCACAATCCATAGCTAGCAGTGCCACACAAATACCCGAAAACCCTTTTCAATGCTCCTTCCCTGGTTTTGACATATACCTGCTCAAAACTTCCACTGCATGTGCAATGTCCGGTCTAGTACAAACCATTGCATACATCAAACTACCAACTGCACTCGCATATGGAACATGAGACATGTCCTCCTCCTCTTCATGTGTCTTGGGACACTGATCCAAAGATAAATTTACACCAACAGGAATAGGAACCTTGACCAATTTACATTCCTGCATATTAAACCTCTGCAATATTGTCTCAATATATTTTCTCCGATTTAAAGATAGTTTCCTCCTTTTCTGATCTATTTTAATTTCCATGCCCAAATGAAATTTGAAGCACCGAGATCCTTCATGTCAAATTTAGAGGACAACTAAGTTTTCACATCCTGGATAATCTCCTTGTTGTTTCCTATCAACAATATGTCATCCACATTCAAGACCAAATAAATCAAATGATCACCAATTAATTTAAAATACACAGAGTGATCCTCTTTGCTTCTTGTGAAGCCAAGTCCCGGCATATAAGTATCAAATTTTTTATACAAAATCCCTGGTGATTCTTTTAAACCATACAAGGACTTTTTCAACTTGCATATCAGTTCCTTCTTTCCCTTCACAACATAACCTTCTGGTTGCTTCATATAGATTTCTTCTTCTATATCCCCATGTAGGAATGTTGTCTTCACATCCATTTGTTCTACTTCTAAATCAAATGCAACAACAACAGATAACAAAAATCTTATAGAGGTTAACTTGGCAACATGAGAAAAAAACTCACAAAAATCAATTCCCTCAACTTGGGAATAACCATTTGCTACTAACCGAGCTCTGTATTTCTCCACTTTTCCTTCTACATTCAACTTCTTTTTAAATACCCATTTGATGCCAATGGGCTTTCTTCCAGTCGGAAAATCCACTAGATTCCAAGCCTCATTCTTATCCAAAGATGCCATTTCTTCATCCATGGCCCTTTTCCAAAGATTTCCATCCTTTGAATCCACTGCCTCCCTGATAGTTCTAGGATCATCATCAATAATAGACAAAGAAAAATTTGAATGGAAATCAGATGGAGTATACCTTTTCAGTAGCCTTCTTTCTTGAACCAATCTCCTCAATACTGGAGTGAGGATCTTCTTTTTCTGATTCATGTTCTTCTATAGAGTCTGACTCATCATCCTTTAAATCAAACTCTATTTTCTCTGGTTCTTCCTTACTTGGTAGGAATTCATGTTTAACAACATCCTTCATTTCTCTAAATATCACATCTCGGCTATACACTACCTTCTTAGTTTCTGGGTTCCAAAGCTTATAACCTTTGAGACCATCTTTATATCCAATAAATATACACATTTCAGACTTCTTATCTAGCTTACTTATGTTTTCCTTTGGAACATGAACATATGCATCACAACCAAATACCTTGAGATGTGTGAGAGAATTTTCCTTACCGGTCCATACCTCTTGTGGAGTCTTGTCATCCAATGCTGATGAGGGTGATCTGTTGACCAGGTAACATGCAGTACCCACTGCCTCTGCCTAGAATTCTTGCCCTAACCCGACACCACTAAGCATGGACCTTGCTTTTTCCATCAACGTCCTATTCATCCTTTCTGCAACTCCATTCTGTTGAGGTGTATATGGAGTAGTCTTTTGCCTTGCTATACCACACTTCTTACAGAATTCTTCAAATTCATTCCCACAGAACTCTCTGCCATTATCTCTCCTCAACACCTTAATTATTTTCTCTATTTGATTCTCAACAAGAGCCTTAAACTCTTTAAACTCGTCAAAGACTTCAGATTTCTTCTTGAGGAAATATATCCAAGTATTCCTCGAGAAGTCATCTATAAATGAGACATAGTACACAGACTTTCCCAATGATGGGATTGACACAAGTCCAAAAACCTCACTCTGAACTAATTGTAAAATTCCTTCTACCCTCGTTGCACCATACGGGAATCTTAGTCAATTATGCTTCCCATATAGACAATGTTCATAGAAATCAAAATCCAAAGAGTAGTTAGACATACCTTCAACCATACCTTTACCGTGTAGTAGTTGAAGATCCTTTTCTCCTATATTCCCCAGTCTTTGATGCCACATCATAACCTTTTCTCCAGAGACTGTAGGAGTTCTTTCTTCTTCAACTCCAATATCAGGAACAATGGAACTATTACACCCATCACTAATAGTGCTTCCTTGTAGCTTATACAGAGTTCCAAATCGAACTCCCTTCAGGAACACCATTGCTCCTCGAACCATCCTGCAAGTTTCCTTTTCAAATATTGTTTTTACCCCTGCATCGTCCATTTTTCTTACAGAAATCAAATTTGTAGCCAAACCCGGGATGTGTAGAACACCAGGCAGTGTTCTAATCCTTCCATCTATGAGCCTCAACTTGACTTTTTCTCGTCCTATGATTATGGTTGTCGAATCATCACCTAAGAAAACATTACCTCCATCATACCTTTCATATTCGTAGAACCACTCCCTATGGGGATTCATATGAAAGGATGTACCAGAGTCAACCAACCATGCCTCATGATCTACATGTGTGCTTGAAGAAGCCATGTACACATCCCCTCCTTCTTCCTTGGAGGTCTTTTCTTCTGTAGAAGGAGATTCTTCGGATCCCTTCTTTTTCGCAACTTTGGATCTACACTACTTCTTGTAGTTCCCTTCTTTTCCACATCTCCAACATACCTTTACAAACTTTCCAGGAGATTTATATCTACCCTTAGACTTAAATCTCCCACTTGAGAACTTAGATCTATTTCTTTCCTGGGAACGTCCTCTTGCAAATAATGCGTTGGTGCTATGTCCTTCCATATTCTTTCATCTCATCTCCTCTAACAACAAAGATGAGACCACTTCATCAAAATTCAAGGAAGTTGTATTACTGCCTATGGCTACAACTAGACTATCCCATGAGTCTGGTAAAGAACAAAGTAAACTAATACATTTATCTTCATATGAAATTTTAATCTCAATAGATACTAATTGACTTACCACAGTATTGAAGGCGTTCAAATGCTATGCCACCGAGTCTCCATCTCTCATCCTCGGGTTATACAACTTCTTTCTCATAAATAGTTTATTCACTAGGGACTTAGACTGATACAACTTCCCCAACTTATCCCATAAATCCTTGGTTGTAGCTTCCTCTAATACATTCAGTAATACTAAATCTGAGAGACACAATCGGATTGTGCTCTTTGCCTTCGGATCCAACTTTTTTCCAGTCATCTGTTGAAGTTCCTGTAGGTGCAGTACCTAGATCTATCGTGATCCACTCATCTCTGTCCACCAACAGATCTTCCATCTTGAGCTTCCACAGCTCAAAACTTTTCCCATTAAACTTCTTGATCTCCATCTTCGAATTGCTTGCCATTTATTTTCACCTGAAAAATCAATACCACAGATCTCCCACTGTAACAAGGCTTATCACAGTCCCGAGCCAAACCCTTGACCACAAAGGCGTCCCCCTAAAGCCAACAAAGCTCTGATACCAAATGTAGATTTTAACCTTGTACAATATTTACTGCAAACATATTTTCAATAAAAGAATAGAAAAGATAGAATAGCGAATACAAACATTACACAGAGATTTTTCCCCTGGAAACCCAAATTGGGAAAACCAACATATTATATATTCATTCATCACGATACATTGTTTACAATACAATTTACATACATGAGCCAGCGACATCCAAAACCCTAACCCAATGACCTGGATTAGTCAACAACCCTAATTCCTTAACCGAAAATAGAAAACCATCGACAAAAACCATGTGACGAAAAACACATACCCAACACATATGACCAAGGGCCCGAGATTCGGGGGGTTGCGCCTAGTTGTTTCCCAAAATATATGTTTTTAAACTATATATTATAATTTTTGTTGATTTTCAGTTGTTTTTTGGAGATTTAGTCCATTTTTGGAGGATCTAGAGCCTTTTTTGAGGCCAGCTCTTGGGGAGAAGTTGGGAGGTTGTTGCCTACTTCAAGCCTATATAAACCAGAGGTTATTGGCAGCCTTAGACAGGTGCAGAGAAGGAGAAATGTCGAGGAAATTGACAGTCAAAGCCATTTTTATGCAGGGAAGCTATTGAGGATGTAACATCCCCACTTTGGGACATCATTACATTACAGAGGGTTATGATGACCAGAGTAGCCAGATGGAGGTTATAGCGAGTTCATAGATTATTGAGAGGTATTTTGGGGTCCATCTTGCATCACTCATCCCATTTCATCATTATGATCCATTATGCACGGGTTGGCTTTGGTTTCGTTTCATTCCGACGATTTCCATGATTTTGAGTATTTTGATCTATAAGTTAATTAAATTCACTGAAGAGGTCATTTTGGGCACAATACTTGGAGGAACCTCTCAGTGTAATAGATCATTGGAATCGGGAGGAACGGGACTACGGGATAGAATGTTGAGAAGTGACTTTCAGTGGCCATGGAAGCCACTAGGAGAGATAAGGCCTTTTTTCAGAGGTAAAAAGGTTAATTAATTAATTAAAGTGATTTAATTAATTAATTAATAATTAAAAAAGAAAAGTCACTTTGGAGAGACAAGACGATGTAGGAAGTATAAATAAGAGGCAAGGGCCTCTATTCTCTCATTCATGTATGTTTATCATTTTGATATCTGGCTTTTAGCTAGAAAGCCCATACCTTGGGGGTTTTGAGGGTTTTGACTTAACAAACCCTAAAGGACGATTCAGTGGTGAAAGATTCCACCTAGCTTGTCCCAAGCTTGGTATCGGGGATGCAATACTCCCCCACACCATTCTAGTTCCGATATACTCAGTGCAGGAGGGTTCTACACCTGCCACAAGCACAGGAAGAGAGGGAAGGCGCACCATTGGGGGTTTCCAGCAAGGGGGGCGCACCACCCATTGAGGGAAGTTCGTTGCAGGTGATTGGCAGGGCTTTTAGAGATTCTAGCACCTGGATTTTGATTGTAGGGTCTTGGACATCAGATATAGTCCATTCAAGAGAAGTTTCAAGTGTCATTTGATTTATTAGATGGATGGGATGAATTGGAGGAGAGGAACAAACTTCAGAAAGTGGTTTCAGTCATTCGCTAGCTCAGATCTTCACTATTTCGCTTGGGACTTCACCAGTGAGGTAACCAAGCCCCGATCTATCATTATAGTGGTTTCGTGGAGCATTTAGAGGCATCTAGGAGGGAGGTCGAATTCTCTAAGGTTTCAGGCATCCAAGGGGGCGCACCATTCCTTGGAGGAGAGTGAGATCCGTGAGTTTGAGAGGGATCTTGGAGATTCGAGCACCTGGGTTATTCTTGCATTTACCCAATCTATTGTTTGGCATATTTATTAGAGTGATTAGACATCTTTGGCAGCAGGGTCGAATTGTTATGGTTATTCAATGTTCTAGCAGGGCGTGGCATCTTCCAGCTTGGGGGCTTGGCACTTCATATGGTTCAGATCTATCCTTGCATTGGTCTTCGTTGAGTATTCAGCCTTTGGAGGCTTGTAGTCTTCTATTTGGAGCATTTTGTAGCAGCTCTTGTCATGTTTATGGGATCCATCTATTGAGCATTCCAGATCGGCCTCACTCTTGTATCAAGTTCTTACTCATTATAGTAATAAAGGTCAGATCTTGCTATTGGTTCCATATTTGGTGTATCTTGTACTTTCATTGATTGTATCTTCAGTTCTAGGTGTGATTATTGAACATAAACCCTAAGGCTGAAATCAAGAGGCCAACCTGCAAGTAAACACATACAAACAAGTAAATCAGTAAAGTGTTTGACGAAATACCACACTCGGTAAAAGTTTAAAAATGCACCCAAACCGTGATGTTCCTGGTATATTGGCTTGGGAACATTACAGTGGTATCAGAGCTTAGATTCCTGCCAGCCAATGGGAATTAGCGCATGCATGCAGAGCCATGCATGCAGAGACTGTACATTGTAGATGGGAATATTACTACGACCTTAGTGAGAGATTTAGGGATGATGTAACATTTCAACAGTACTTATCCATGAACAACCCTAGGTGGAGCACAAATGAGGTTACCTTTTGGGTCAACCAAATAGTGAAATACATGGCCACAACAACTAGATGGAAGGAAGCACAGAGTAACCCCACCCCCATTAGGAGAACACAACTTTGCTATAGCTGCAGGGTGCCTTGGGAACCAAATCATAGGTGTAGGGGTAAGGGTAAGAAGCACATTATTGAGGTGCACTATGACAGTGATGATGAGGTATGTGAGGATGGAGCAATAGATGCTTATTTGGAGCAGTCTGATGATGATAGTTACTCTTGCACAGAGGCTAGTGATTCTTGCGCCCTTGAGGGGGATAGTGACCCTTGCACATTGGAGGGACGGTCTGGTGGACAAGATGATAGCACCAGTGTCTTAGTAGACATATCACATACCATTGATGACCTTACACCTCAGCAGAGTGGTGACACTAGTGAGGATTCACATGTGTTAGCACCTATAGATGACGACCACCCTATGGTGACCATGACACATATGTCATCGTTCCAGACACCTATGGCCGCCACATCACATGAGGATAATAGTGGCATGTCAAATATGATGGAGGATCCGTACATGAGAGATACACACCAGAGACACATGGATCCATAGATCCAGGATGAGATACAGGACGTACAAACAGTTGACCTTACACATACAGATCAACATGCGGAGATTGAGTCACAGCTTTTGGAGACTCCATTAGTTGAGCAGATTGTGGATACTGACAGGTTGATGGGGCCCTTACTTCCAAGGTCGACCTGCATTGATGAGGATGCACTCTTTATTAGTCAGGATGACCATAGCACGTGTCTGGACACATCTATATTGGATCCAGGCATAGATGATAGTAGCAGGGTGACTGCACAGAAGGATACAATCGCTCACACCAAATACAATATGATTCAGAGAGAGCTAGCAGTTGGGGATGTTATGCAGTCACATATAAGAGGACCCAGTAGCACAGTAGACAAGGATCAGTTCAGTGCGTCATCTTTTGCAGAGAGTGTTTTTGGGGATTCCAGAGTTGACACTAGTAGTGAGGTATATGAGGTGGCACCTCAACGTGACTATGATCAAGAGTCACACTACTTGACCAGACAGTTGAGAGTTAGTGAGGATATGATCATGGTTGCCACCAGGTGCATTGATGACATGCATACATTGGTGGCAGATTACTGTTGGAGAGCATCAACGACACGTGGCAGTTCAGATGGGGGATTTTCCATGGATGATTTTCAAACTCTCAGGGAGAGAGTGTCTACGATGAGGACTGACTACCAGCAGTTGTTGACAGACAAGGACTACCTATTAGGGATTGGTGAGATGCATCACGGGGCTTTGAGGGAGTAGGAGTTGGAGGTGGACCAACTCACTCATGAGTTGGAGAGCACTTGAGGATTCTTGAGAGGCACACATACAACCCTTCAAGAATCAAAGTCCAGATCAGAGGAGCTTCTTAAGGAGATCTGTCAGAGATCCACTTCATCTATCCTAGTGAACACTCAGATACGTCCTTTGGTCACATGGCTAGAGGATGGTGGTGGTCTAGCAGAAGAGCACCAATTGATGGAGGACACTTCCATTTGTGTCCCGAGAGTGGTTGACCTTCAGGTAGAGGTTGATCCAGTAGTACGACTAGGATCTATGATGCACCATGAGTATACGGGAGATGACATGAGTATGTCATAGCATATAATGGTGAGTGATAGCTCACAGAGACATGCCAAGATGTATGTTGGGATTCAGAGGGGTGTATTGTTGTGCAGGGAGGAGACACACTTAGGAGAGCATGTAGATGTCTCTCCTTTGCAACAACACATAGTTCTGAGATATCACCTTCATAGTATCAGTAGTGGCATGAGAGGTGAGAGGTGGAGATTGGTTGACCAGGAGGGGGAGGAGTTACTTTTGGTTGTAATGGATGGTTGGACTTCAATGATGACCACAGGCGAGTATTTATCATGGATACCGATGGATGAGCTTCTGGTCGAATCCATGGGATTGAACACAACACGTGATATCTTCCACCCCTACAATCAGATACAGAGGTTTATGTTAGCCTTTCCTGACACTTTTATCATAGACAACAACATTAGGAGAGATAGACAGTGGATGGGGACATGGGGAGTGGCTAGGACGAGACCACATGACGTGAGTGTTTTTACGACATCCAGCAGGACAGAGGTGGATCGTCATAGTCAGCCAGTTGAGACTTGGTGCATGAGGATGAGCATCATAGACCAGGTGATAGCAGATGAGCATAGAGGGCTTCTGACAGTGATCAGTCTCACACAAGAGCAGTTAGAGGAGATGGGAAGTGATAAACTTCCAAGTTTGCCATGGGATCTGGGAGTTCTTTTGGCTAGCATAATGTTTCAATACAGGATGACCTAGGTTGCGCCAGAGAGCCACATAATCCACCATGTGTTGGTTTGGAGTGGGCCTGCGGGGATTTGTCCTGTGGGGCGAGGCAACTTTTCACTCTTGATCATCATGATTGGCCATGGGGATGGTTGTGCAGGCACTACTTCCACAGAGATAGATTTACAGATGAAACTTCTAGACAACATGTCTAATTGCCACAGGTACTTCAGCATGAGGATCCATGAGTGGAGGATCCATTACATATATAGAATGCAGATAGGCATGGTCAGCATAGTGTAGTGCCAACATGGTGATCTTTGACAGATATTAGCATGGGACCCATGGATTACAGGGTTGAGCATTTCACCGATTGACAGGGGCCAGTGGACCTTTGCAGGGGAAAGTTGTTCTAAATTTCCATGGAGCTTCAGTGTTGAGGAGAGCACAACACTTGGGGGTGTCTCATGGAGGTCTTGTAGTACCTCATTCTGGCATCAACATTTGCCTTTGATGGAGGCCGTGTTGATATTGGTAGTATCTTGGAGGGTGGACTCATTCCGGGATAAGGCCATGTGTCATGTGTAAGAGTTTCACGGTGTTGACATATTTCAGGATTATGCTCCCCAGGGAATTGCAGTTCATCTCTTGATATGGGACCTAGATGGGCAGAGTGTGTGATAGTTCATCTTTGGATGGGGTCTACTATGTGTCCCATAGGTGGACAGGGGATACTGGTATTATACTTGAGGAGATTTTGTTATTGCTTGAGGACAAGCAATTTTCTAGTAGGCAGGACTGTAATGTCCCCACTTTGGGACATCATTACATTACAGAGGGTTATGATGCCCAGAGTAGCCAGATGGAGGTTATAGTGAGTACAAAGATTATTGAGAGGTATTTTGGGGTCCGGCTTGTATCGCTCATCCCATTTCATCATTATGATCCATTCCGCACAAGTTGGCTTTGGTTCCGTTGCATTCTGACGATTTCCATGATTTTAAGTATTTTGAGCTATGAGTTAATTAAATTCACTGAAGAGGCCATTTTGGGCACAATACTTGGAGGAACCTCTCAGTGTAATAGCTCATTGGAATCGGGAGGAAGAGGACTACAGGATTGAATGATGTGAAGTGACTTTCAGTGGCCAAGGAAGCCACTAGGAGAGATAAGGCGCTTTTCAGAGGTAAAAAGGTTAATTAATTAATTAAAGTGATTTAATTAATTAATTAATAATTAAAAAAGAAAAGTCACTTTGGAGAGACAAGGGGATGCGGGAAGTATAAATAAGAGGCAAGCGCCTCTATTCTCTCATTCATGTATGTTTATCATTTTTATATCTGGCTTCTAGCTAGAAAGCCCAAGCTAGAAAGCCCATACCTTAGGGGTTTTGAGGATTTTGACTTAACAAACCCTAGAGGACGATTCAATGGTGAAAGATTCCACCTAGCTTGTCCCAAGCTTGGTCTCGGGGATGCAATACTCCCCCACACCATTCTAGTTCCGATATACTCAGTGCAGGAGGGTTCTACACCATCCACAGGCACACGAAGAGAGGGAGGGTGCACCATTGGGGGTTTCCAACAAGGGGAGCGCACTACCCATTGAGGGAAGTTCGTTGCAAGTGATTGGCAGGGCTTTTTGAGATTCTAGCACCTGGGTTTTCATTGTAGGGTCTTGGACATCAGATCTAGTCCATTCAGGAGAAGTTTTAGGTGCCATTTGATTTATTAGATTCATTGAACGAATTGGAGGAGAGGAGCAAACTTCAAAAAGTGGTTTCAGTCATTCGCTAGCTCGTATCTTCACTATTTCGCTTGGGACTTCACCAGTGAGGTAACCAAGCCCCGATCTATCATTCTAGTGGTTTCATGGAGAATTTGGAGGCATCTAGGAGGGAAGCCAAATTCTCTAGGGTTTCAGGCATCCAGGGGGGCACACCATTCCTTGGAGGAGAGTCATATACGTGAGTTTGAGAGGGATCTTGGAGATTCGAGCACCTGGGTTGTTCTTGCATTTACCCAATCTATTGTTTAGCATAATTACTGGAGTGATTGGACATCTTTGGCAGCAGGACCGAATTGTTGAGGCTATTCAGTTTTCCAGCAGGGCATGGCATCTTCCAACTTGGGGGCTTGGCACTTCATACGGTTCAGATCTATCCTTGCATTGGTCTTCATTGAGTATTCAGCCTTTGGAGGCTTGTAGTATTCTATTTGGAGCATTTTGTAGCAGCTCTTATCATGTTTATGGGAGCCATCTGTTGAGCATTCCAGATCAACCTCACTCTTGTATCAGGTTCTTGCTCATTATAGTAATAAAGGTCGGATCTTGCTATTGGTTCCATATTTGGTGTATCTTGTACTTTCATTGATTGTATCTTCAGTTCTATGTGTGATTATTGAACATAAACCCTAAGGCCGAAATCAAGAGGCCAACTTGCAAGTAAACACATACAAACAAGTAAATCAACAAAGTGTTTGACAAAATACCACACTCAGTAAAAGTTTAAAAAATGCACCGAAACCGTGATGTTCCTGGTATATTGGCTTGGGAACATTACGAAGGAGAGCAACTTTACGGGCCATTTTCGGGAGCTTTGTTCATCCATTTTTAGTGTCGTCAGTTGTGTTTGGTTCTTAAGGTCTAGAAGAACAAATCTAGACCATTTTGTAATCCATTTGGCATTTTTATGATGTACTTTTGAAGCTTTGAAGTGAAATAAGAAAGCCTCACCCACTGAGACAAAGGCCCAGAGGCGTAGGCGATATTTCTGAACTCCGTTAACAATTTTGTTGTTATGGTTTGTTGATTATTTGTGTTCATTTCCATATCTGTATATCTTCTTATGGTTGCTATGATAAATCTTTAATTCTTCCTCTTTCTTCAAATTCCTAAATGGTTAATGAACTCATGCTTTAAAAACTTAACCATAGTCTTTAAAAGATCTTTTCGGATCAAGTGGTATCAAAGCAAGTTGATGGTTGGTTTTTGAGTTTGCATGATTACCAGGGAAAAGTTGAATTGTGGTGAAGGTGAGCTTGTTGAAGAGAATCCTGAGATTGGATCGAGAAAGAGAACTTCTCAAAGTGAGAATATGGCATCGGAAGAGGGACTTTATCATGACGAGATAGAGTTTTGAAAGACCTTCTTCGCCATGTCAGAGATGGTGAAGGTTCTATATGATGATTACTTGGAGCGAAAGCAACCAATTCTAGGTGAATATTCAAAAGCCAAAAGTGAAGAAGGAGAGGATCCTCCTAAAACTCCTCCTTCACCTCCTTCTTCTCCAACAACTTCATCTTCTTTAAGTACAAGTTCCAAGTCCACCGCAAGAAAACATTCCCATAAACATAAACATGATATGCCTTTACTTAAGCTTGATGTGAAATTTGAATTACCCATGTATGATGGTGAAGTCAATGCAGAGAGGCTTGATAACTAGGTCAAGCATATGGAAGTTTATTGCAGTGTGCAACAAATCAAGGATGAGGCAACTCAAATCAAATTGGCATCGCTTCGACTTGCAGGCACAACACTCATCTGGTGGCAAAGCAAGTTGCAAAATGGCACACAACAAGTGGGTAATGCATTTCCATCATGGCAACGTTTTGTTTCTGCACTTAGAAAGCAATTTTATCCTTTGGGTTATAAAGAGAAGGATTTAATTGAATGGCAAGGTATTAAACTAAGAAAGGGACAAACAGTGCAAGTATACAAAGATGAATTTCGTAAGATGGCATTAATGTTAGACATTCCATTACATACCCAAGAAACTCTTATGAAGTATATAGGAGGTTTACCCGCACACATTCATAACATTGTATTTATGTTTAGACCTACTAATTTTGATGAGGTTTTTGTTCAGGCAACATACATTGAAGTGGGGAAAACAAGAGTTGGTATATCAGGGGAATCGTCTTCAAGAAAAGAGGACAAAATGAAGTTGAATGGAAAGAAAGCAAATTCAGTGACAAGAAAGGAAGAAAAGCTCTCTTGCAAGCATTACAAGAAAGAAGGGCATGATGATGACCATGGCTGGCAATTGCATCCCGAGAAGAGACTGAAGTGGTTCAAAGAGAGGAAAGGGAGGCAAATAGTTGCAGCAACATCACGACCAATGGACTTAGGATCAGATTTGGGTGATGAATCTAAAATCACAGCGGTTGGTTTGACAAGTAAAATTGGTGATGGATTTGATTCTAGAAGTAAATTGTTTCACATAACGGTCATAATGAGGCATACTAAGGTCGACACATTGATAGATAGTGGATCTCAATCTAACTTGATTTAAGAGGAAGTGGTTAAACAATTGGGATTAAACACTCAGATGCATCATAAACCTTACTCACTTAAATGGATAAGCAACAATCATAAATTGCACATAACTAAGCAATGCACTTTAAAGTTTGCAATTTCATCTAAGTTTGTGGATGAGGTAACATGTGATGTGGTGCCACTAAATGAATGTGGAATGGTCTTAGGCAGTCCTTATTTGTATGATCACAAAGCAATCTTCTACATGGAACATAATCAACATCACTTAATCAAAGAAGGCAATGAATATGTTGTACATGCTCATCACTTAAAAGCAAATCAATCTCTTCAAACGATGAAACAATTAAGGAAGGCAACTCATGCAAGCAAAACACCTATAATTGGGCTAAATCCAACAATTGATCTTAAGCATGAACATGAGATGATTGTAGAATGGAAGTTCAATCATACTTTGCTTCAAGATAAGCTAATGTCATGCAAGTACTACAAACATATTAGTTCATTTGCAGTCATATTTCTGATGTTATCATTGCTAGTGTTGTCAACATTGATGGTAGTGGCTTCAGTAAGATGTGACAGAGTACAAGTGGCTAACAATATGTTGTCAGTTATCATGGTTGTTTTACAATTGATCTTGATGAGACAGGTGCACATGACAGAGTTTAAAGACAAAGAACAAGTGGGGTGGCCTATCTCGCACTTGATGACTGATTAGTATCCTTTTGGAGGACCAAAAGGTCTTAGTGGGGAGGCGTGATCCAAAATGGATCCAGGAACCAAAATGGGTCCAGGAAGGCCTAAAAATCAAAGTTCTCTAAATTGTATGAAACTAGCGCCATTGCATCCATCTCGTCGCACTGATTCTGACCATAAAAAAATTTCCTCAAACGGACACTGTATGCGAAAGTTATCGCGTTCTGACTGAAATCCCAAACATGCAAAAAGTCAAACTGGTCAAAGTCAATGCTGATGTCAACAAGTGCGACAAGTGATGTCATCATGCATCGGGATGACATCATCATGTTGACGTGGCATCACCGAGAGGTGACATGTGTCACTCATTTTCGTCACTTTCGGGCTGAGTTGGCACTATACGGATTTGACACATGTCACTATACAAATGACACATGGCAGTCTATACAGTGACGTGGCCCAATGACAGGTGGACACATGGTTGTATGGACGACAGCTGGGCATATGGAAAGTTGACGTGGCAATGACACATGGCAGGGTGACTAGGTTGTATGACAGATGACGTGGCAATACAGATGGACATGTGTTAGTATGACAGGCTGACGTGGCAGTGACACATGGCGGGTGACTAGGTTGTACGACAATGATGTGGCAGGCTGACAGGATGTTGACTGTGTCATTGACTAGACTGTACGTACCAATCACAAGGTGACACATGGCCCAATCAGAGGGTGCCATGTGGCACCCCAGATTTGCCCAAGTTTGGCTGGGTAAAAATTTGTTATGGGTCGGGGGATTCGAACCTCGGACCTCATGGGATATGAAGTGACTTAACAAACACGGGTGGACCGTCCAAGCTACAACTTTGGGCTTAACAACATTCGATGCATCTGGTATAAGTGTTGACGGTGGTGCGGATTTGGGGATAAGCGTCGGTCCGCGGGGGCCAGCCCCTTCCCACCAAAGGCTAGCAACCAGGAGCCAATGAATGGAGGGGCACGTGGAGTGTTTAAGGGTTGGCCATATGGCCCTCACCATATAACCAGGAGCCTATGTTGGAAGAACCCAACGTGCCAGCACCAACCCTTGGCCACATGGCAGGGTACATATGACCAGGGGCCCAAGATTCGGGAGGCTGCACCTAGTTTTTCCCAAAATATAGGTTTTTAAACTATATATTATAATTTTTGTTGATTTTTCAGTTGTTTTTGGGAGATTTAGTCCATTTTTTGAGGATCTGGAGCCCTTTTCGAGGCCAGATCTTGAGGAAAATTTGGGAGGTTGTTGCCAACTTCAAGCCTATATAAACTAGAGGTTCTTGGCAACCTTAGATAGGTGCAGAGAAGGAGAAATGATGAGAAATTTGACAGTCAAAGCCATTTTTGTGCAAGGAAGCTATTGAGGAGAGAAACTTTGAGGGCCATTTCTAAGAGCTTCGCTCATCCGTTTTAAGTGTCGTCATTTGTGTTGGGTTCTTGAGGTCTAGAGGAACACATTCAGACCATTTTGTAATCCATTTGGCATTTTTTTGATGTACTTTTGAAGCTTTGAAGAGAAATAAGAAAGCCTCACCCACTGAGACAAAAGGCTTGGAGACGTAGGCGATATTACCGAAATCCGTTAACAATTTTGTTGTTATCGTTTGCCGATTCTTTGTGTTCATTTCCAGATCTGTATATCTTCTTATGGCTGCGATGATAAATCTTCAATTCTTCCTCTTTCTTCAAATTCCTAAATGGTTAATGAACTCGTGCTTTAAAAACTTAACCATAGTCTTTAAAAGATCTTTTCAGATCATGTTTGGACTCTTCTCTCCTTCCTCAGTTCTCTTGGTGCTCGTGGGTATCAACATTTTTATCTATGGGACTGATCCAGGTGGATTTCAGTGGCCACCCACCTATTCCAACTGGCTCAAAATATTTTTCTGGCAACTTACTATTTTTAGCAGTTTTTTGGCTGTTAAACTTTTGGGGCCATTTTGAGGGCCTAAAAAATGTTTTTTCATGATCGAGCACCTCAATGATAGCCAAAGGTTCTCATTGAGCCCCCAAAATGAATATCCTCATCGATACCTTTCCAATGAGATATCGTGCACCCCAAACAAAGATCGTATGCCAAAGGTATGCCCCTGGGAAGTTGATATACCAAACTACCCAAAACGGGGTCCACAAAATTGTTGGCTTTTCATCTTCCGGGGTTAGGGTTTTGGATTTTCTTTATGTTAAAAGGGCCTTTGGAGCCTCATTGTGACAATCATATTCTTGTGAATGTGAGTAGCCGTCACATCTCTTCTTAGAGATAAGATGCCACCATTCTAATGAGTCTTTCAGTCTGTATTTCTACAGTTTTGTACATTTCGCTCATTAATAGAAATTGTGTATTACTGTACCGTTGTGTTTATTGCAACATTTATGTGTATCTCACAATATCTTTGTAAATTTCATTGTTATATCTCTGCCTTCATTTCATTCTAAAAAATAATCTGGATTAGTGGTATCAGAGCAGGCTGCTCTTGATCATTTTTCAGTGCATGTCCTCGACGAGGTCCGAGTATAACAAGTTGAGTCTTGAGCTTGTCTCTCTTAAGGAAAATAACTCTCGTACACCCTAGAAACCCTCCATGGCGGAAGAAAAGAAAAACAATAGAGCATAAGATTCTATTAATTTCTTGGTTGAGCAAGCTCTCACGCGACAGAGGGACAAAACGATGGAGAATTTTGCCCACACCCTTCAATGCCTGCCGATAACAACAGACACGTCTTTATCAAGCATCCACTTTGGAGGCACCTCGCCTTTCAAGGTACACGTTAATTTTTATATTCTCATATTTGAAGGATAGATAGATGCGGATGCCCTAGAAAAATGGTTAAATCTGCTAGAAGATTATATCTTTGTTCATAATTTCTCCGACAAGGAAAAGATCACCTTCACACTCCTTAAGGCTCTCCCCCATGTCAAACATTGGTGGGAAACTTACTTGGAGAAAAGTTCCAGAGGAGTCTGAAATATATGGGGTCCAACCCACTTGAGATTTTTTTGTGGATGCGGTGAAGGAACAATATTACCATGTTGGCAACTATTGTTGATGTTTGGACAACATTGAGAACACATTCTTCCAGATCTCTCTCTCTCTCTCTCTCTCTCTCTCTCTCTCTCTCTATATATATATATATATATATATATATATATATGACATGATATTTATAATACAACGTATAAATATACTTAATAAAAAGTAGTTACTTATTATCCAAGGGACACCTCCTTTCATGGATGGTCACCATATGTTATATATATATGAAACTCTCATCATTGTAATAATATATCAATCCATTATAATCATTTTATCTTAGCATTTTCTATTGTACTCGTAACTCTGTGCATGGTTGTTCTTCTTATGATCTTGGTTATTATTGTTGCTATTGTTCATGGTTTATGCTTTAGTTCATGTAAATTTGTAAAGAAATTGAATGTAATTGAACAACATTAAACTCCAACAACTATGATGACCAGTACATGAGATGGACCACACTGTGGCAAGAGAGGGGCCAAACATTGCCAGAGTTCACCAATACCTTCCATACCTTGCACACCAAGTTGGGTATCAAAGACTTCGAGCAACATCTAGTTTTGAAATACCGTGGGGCTCTACACAGATACATCCAAATTGAAATGGATTTTCTGAACATCTCATCACTGGGTTTTGCTTATCGATGTGTTGTTAAAATCGAGCAGAAATTTAAGCACCAAAACAACCGGGAGTTCGGGTCTGCAAATCCGCAACAACCAAAGTATGGTAAAGACGACCCTAACAACCAGCCTTCATAAAACTAGTCCAAGCCACATCAAAAGAAGGGTAACAGAAAGACGAAGACGAACATTGGAAAGTGGTGCGATTTCCACAAAGTCCCTTAGCACAAAATTGGTGAATGCTGCTCAAAACAATCATTGGTGGTCGAGATCAAAGAAAAGGAGTCGAAAGTTGATTCAAAAAATAATGGGAGAAGACAAATCATTGATGCAGACCCCACTGCTATTGTCGCGACCACAACAATTCAACCATAAGAACCAGGAGATCCTGAAGAGGGGGAGCGCCTTTTTCATTCACAGATGTGGGTGAAGGGGACCCCACTGCATTTTATTGTTGATAGCATAAGCCAAAAGAACCCCATCTCAACAGAGGTCGTCGAATAGTTGGGATTGTCGACAACACCACACCACAGCCATACAACATCGGGTGGCTTCGCCAGGGACGGGATCTCTATGTCATCCAGTAGTGTCAATTGTCATACGGAATCCATCCCTTCAAGGATGAGGTATTATGTGATGTTGCCTCGCTGGATGTCTATGATGTTATTTTGGGCCAACCATATATGTGGAAGCACCATTTTATTTATGAGTCTCAACCCCGTAGTGTCATTGTTACTCTGGGGGGTCATCTCTACATGATACCAGAGGTAGTTCCGACTACTATCCCACCTAAATAGTGCCACAAGGTAGTATCTCATACTACAAAATTCAGCTTCTTCACAATATGTTCAAACGGTGAACAGAAGGACACTGCAAGCACCACAACCTCGGTCCAAGCACCTTCTATCCATTAGAACCATGTCGACAAGATTGAAGCAAAGCACAAAGATTCCTTCTGCATGCGTTCATCTCATCAGGTTCTCGACAACCTCCCACAAACCAAGCAGTGCAACTTCTCCATTAAGGAAAGCAACTCACCAAGGTCCAGATTCAACAAACGCTTCCCCCTCTCCCCCATGAACTCAACACAATGGATACCATTGATTCCTAAGGGGGGAGGATTGATCCAAGTGGATATTGGTGGCCACCCACCTATTCCAACTGGCTCAAAACAATTTTCTGGCAACTTACTATTTTTAGCATTTTTTTCGATTCCTAAACTTTTGGGGCCATTTTGAGAGCCTAATTTTTTTTTTCATGACCAATCACCTTGATGATAGACAAAGGCTCTCACTGAGCCCCTGAAATGAATCTCCTATTTGATACCTTTCCAACGAGCTATCGTGCGCCCCAAACGGAGATCGTATGCCAAAGTTACGCCCCCAGGAAGTTGATACACCAAACTACCCAAAACAGGGTCCACAAAATTGTTGGCTTTTTCATCTTCCGGGGTTAGAATTTTGAATTTTCTTTATTTTAAAAAGGCCTTTGGAGCCTCATTGTAAAAGTCATCTTCTTGTGAATTTGAGTAGTCGTCACATCTCTTCTCATAGATAAGCTGCCACCATTCTAGCGAGTCTTTCACTATGTATTTCTGCAGTTTTGTACATTTCGCTCATTAATAGAAATTGTGTATTACTGTACCATTGTGTTTATTGCAACATTTATGTGTATCTCGCAATATCTATGTAAATTTCATTGTTATATCTTTGTCTTCATTTCGTTTTAAAAAATAATCTGGATCAGGGACTCTTCTCATGTTATGATTGTTAATGCCCAATTTGACGTCTGACTAGACTATGCCATTAATGTATATATTATTAATATTATTATGAAACATGGAGCTTCTAAGCAATCAAATAATATTCTCACTAGCTCAGAATCTATGACTATGCGTGTGTTTTAGTCGGTGGGCCATTCTCCCTATTGTCACATGTATAATCACATTTTGTTTTAGCTTGGTTACTAGATGGTTTTGTGGTAGGTAAATTATATCATTTCACCTTTCAAGGGAGTTGGGAGGGTCTAATTCGATGTCATTTTTTATAACAATGGGACTATTCTCCCTATTATCAGTTACATTTCTAAATCGTCTTTTCACTCCTTTAGTTAGGACTTAGTTAGTTTCCTTTTACATATTGCATTTCATAGTTTTGCCTAGATGACGACTCCACCCCCACCTAGACTAGTCATATATAAGATCCCCTCTTAAGATTGTTGATATGTTTTTGTGTTTATGATGTTTCATATCTTTGTCTCATAGTAGTTTTATAATAGATCCACCATAAATTTGATGTGCAAGTGGGGTTTTATTGTATTCAACATAGAAAAAAAACAAAGTTTACATTGAAATGCAAATGATAACAATCATACCCAAGCTATAACAATAAGACTAAACCCCAACAATTGCAATCTGAATTATTTATTATTTCTGACCCGATAATAACCACAGTTGGTCAACATTTAATGGAATAGAACAACTCTCATTATGATACCCTCATATGCACTTAATGGTTATAGCTCAAAGAGAAGAACATATGAGAATGATGGCAACTTGAAACCCTCAAGAAGACACCATCAATCATAATAATCCTTGCTCAACACTTATGTAAGCAATAAAACGCCTCGAACAACACATGAAACCACTGTAAATTCCCCGTGGTAAATAACCTTGTCGTAGCAACAACTTGTATACTAGATCGATCCCTTTAATACACCATCAACACCAAATAACTAGCCCAATTTGATTGAGAGAGATAGAGGATAGTAACGACAATTCGATCTGCTATTAAATAGCTTCTCTTGGATACCCACGAGCTACAAAATTGATGGTACGACCCTTCTGGAACCATCATGACCTATTGGTAGTGTATGACCCCTCTTATTAATTGTCTATGAGTTGAAATGAAGGGTACGACCCCTCTTATTAATTGCCTATGATTTGAAATGAATGGTACGACCCCTCTTATTAATTGCCTATGAGTTGAAATGAAGGGTACAACCCCTCTTATTAATTTCCTATGAGTTGAAATGAAGGGTACGACCCCCTTCCTAAGTCCCCACGACTATAAATAGAGGTGCAACCTCCCTAGATATTCCCCACGGCCTGCAAATAAGTGATACAACCCTCCTTAAGCTGCTACAAACTACTACAAATGTCCATGGTCCAATAGAAAGAGATGTAATGATTAATAGGCAACTTGATTTGTGCCCAAGAACCTTCACAAACCCGCAAGAACTCTACAATTACCCATGATTTAGCAACTGATAAATCTCCTTCTCCAACAATACATCCCAAATAGATATCTATGTGATCTCTCCTTCATGATCAACTAGGGTGGATAGTTTCACCACTGAACCCAATCACTCAAGGGTTTTAAGTCCCATAGCCAAAAAGCTTCAAGAGCTCTCCAAATCGATTTTGATAAAATGATCATGAATAATGAAAGAAAGAGCTTCAATCTCTCTTTTATCTCCTTTTTACCTTTTCTGCTCAATTAAATAATATAAAGTGACTTTATAATATATCTTTTTAATATTCCCCCCCAAAGTCACTTTATAACACCCTTTTTAATTTAATTACTCGATATCACCTTTAAATGTTGTTTTTTCTCCCAATTGACATTAAATAATTAAATAAATTAATTCTCTTTCACCGACTATAGCCTACGGGAATTAATTAGGCTATTAAGTCGTCCTCCTGGAGTGATCATGTGGAAAGGGACATTACATCATCATAGGTAGGTTTGCTTTGTTTAGTAGGGATTTGGCTTGCTTCACGATGAGATATCATTTACTATTTATTTGGCCTCTTAGGTTGGAACACAATCCCCTTACCTCTTCCTCCTAGGACGAGCATACCTAATTCTTCCTTGGATTCCCCAAGCATACCTAGATTGTCATCCTTTTGTTCTTCTATAATATTTTTGTCAAATGAAGATACAAAGAAGTTCAAGATTATCAGTTGAGGGATGTAGTATTATCATCTATATTTTGTCGGGTTTATGCTTGTATCTTAACTTATAGTTATTGTTGTAATTGGTATATATTCTCATTTGAATAATTTTATAGAATATATTGTTCATAGTTTTTTTTTTAAAGAAAGATAGAATGAATTTCATTATATCAAACATAAATACATGGCTATGGAGGATGCATCCAAAATTCCAAAAGAGTTCTTCTCAATATTTAAATCTATACTAGCTACCTGAGCAAAAACTGATCGTTCTAAGCTAGACTTCCATACATTCTTGTTGGCAACAATTTTAATAAACTGGTCAAGAAGTACAATTACATAAAAATACATAGAATGCTAAAGTAAAGTGTCTGTCTGAATCTCCTTTCCTTAAACAAATATGAGAGTGCCTTGTTCTTCGATTTCCATGGGGTCAAGAGGATGACCCTCAGAATATTCCTCTCTGGAGACTGGGTGGAAGGAATTGATGGAGTCAAGGTTGTTAGATGCCCTTGAAAGAGATACCAATTGCTGAAGTGTGACCATACTACGAATCTGTCGACATTCAACCTGTAAGGCGTCGATCCTCCGCATATGAACCTGGAACATTTCCACTAGGCTTGCTACCTTTCCAGTTAAAACTCATTCAATTCTAAAAGTTTCTTGTTGATGCCATGGAGGGTTTGGTTAGTCGTGTAGAGTGTCTCTTCGTGTCGACAAAAGAAATTCTTAACATGACATACTTGCACAAAGGAATGAAATAACCACTAGAGACCGTTCCCATCAGTTCCCAACGGTATCGATAGAGAAACTGGACCCACTCCAACTCTACCGAAAAATAAAATGAAAATGTTTTTTAACAACGTCTTACAGAAAAGGAAAAGGGAGGAAAAATGGTAGCATACAGGTAGAAGACTTGAGAATCACCTGTCCAAAGCAAAGAGACCGTTGAAAATGAAGTTGCAGGGTTACCCACTTGTCGTGCACCCTTGTTCCTACTCTCCTTGAATGCTCTGGCACTACAGATCTTGAGCTTCCAAACAAGCATTGATGTAGAACAGTCAAACCAATCCCCCTAAGGTTGATACACAAACCGATCAACCAGGCAAATAACACAGAGACTCACCTCCATCGAGGGATTAATCCCACATTTCAAAGCTTGCCCACACATACTGCATTCAATAGCTACTCGAGTCTGCCAACAGATCAAGTGTGTGGGTGTAACCCAATGTCGTGTCCTCTTGACATGTGCTTTTTGTGCTTCACATAAAAAAACTGTGCATAAGTGGCAACAAACATGGCTAGGGGATATGAGAGGATGACACCACCCCATTTTTAATTAGGGTTTCAACATTTAAATGAGAAGCTAACTTAGCTAGTAGTTGACCGGACTATCAAACTCGTTCTTAATGTGGAAAAAAGAGATTCCATCAAATCGAGAGGCCCTGCATTTAATCCTCAAGAGTAGAGAGTTCAATGCATTTTTTCCCGCTCCATTTCAACTTAACATGGCATTTACTAATAAGCATTGAATTTCCCAATACCAAAAGGGTTTGAATTCCTATCTCATTTGCAAGGCTTAAGCCCATCCATAGAGAATAGGCCTCGATGATGTTATTAGAGACATTTCTTAACCCCCAAGTGTAATACATCAATCTTTTTCCTTCGAGATCATCGATATTCAGACTCACTCCTATCGCCCTGGTTTAAATTTGAAGGACATGGGGGTGGGATTTGATCCACTTATGTGTGCACGAGTCATGATATCATTTAATATAATATCTCTGGGTGCAACCACATGTTTGACCACTACCTCAAGATGCCCCAATGGCTCCAGGCTAGGTCCTCATGAGAATTGAACCTTGCCCAACGGTGAAAAACTCCTTGCTTTCCACCATTTGATTGAACCCCTTTGGACAATATATTGTTCATAGTTAGTAGCTAGAAGTTCATGGTTTAATCTCATCCAACATTTCTTCTTTTCCCCTTGTATTATATATTGGCATCTCTTCTTTGGATGGAATATGTTTTTTTCCGAGGTAGCAATTTCCTTCAAGCTATGTTGTTCATTTACTATGTCCTATACTTGTCCCTCCTTGATTGTTTGTTCAACATAATCATACTCCATTTGCACTACCTTGTTTTCCTTCCTCTAAGATTGGTTTCTTCCTCTTACCTTGGTATGATTGTATGGTTCTTTGACATCTAGAGGCTGATGCATACATTAACATGGGCTAGTCTTTTTGTACTTAGGGAATTGAGGGCATGTCTCGATCTTGGGGGTCTTCTAAACTCCAAGAATTTAGTACCTTGTATTTGTCCCACATCACTTTATCTCCACTCATTGCTTTTTAGCCCATTTTTCATTTATTGGTTTTGGATTACGATTTATTACAATGAATCCTTTTGGGTTTGCATACTTTTCCTCCTTTGATTCTAGTTGGTTCACTAGACAAACTTGGGCCAAATGCCCGTGGGCATGGCATTGTTTACATCTAAAAGGGACATGTTCATAGTTTATTGTTTGAATCCATTCTTTGTCTTGGTATTCCAAGACTATAAATTTTGGAAAGGGAAGTGATAGGTTCACTTGTACACAAACCCTAGCACAAGTTTTGTATAGTGTGTTCTTGGTTGTTTTTTTTAAATATGAAATTTCACGGGGAGTTCCCTATTTGTTTTAGTGTATTATCATTTCAGAATTCCAAAGGAAGAGAGTACAAGAGAATGCATACGAGGGCTTTGCTAAGGTTCTCCTTGGATCATAAGAGATAACCAATCAAGGAAATTTTCCAAACTTAGATAGACATCCATTCTAACAAATCACTTATGTAGAGTTTGAATATTTTGATTCTATTCCCATCAATAAAAATAATCTCGAGCATGAGACTTTGTTTTATATGATATTTAGGAGGGGTCTTCCCTTGTCCCTCACCATCCTCGTTGCCACATACCTCCTCAATATGCTTTAGACACTCTAACTCCGATGTAGTTGAATTCTTTCCCTTGTGGTCATGCTTCCTTGGGCAGATTTGCTCTCAAGAAAACCTACAAATTCGCTGCCACAAAATCCTATTCTTTATTCTTCCAACTCTTTTAATGTTTAACCACACTAAGTTTTAACTTATTACATAAGCATAGAACAATAAATCACATAGCATTACTACTTACTCTACTCTTTAACTAATTATCTTTAAATAATTTCAAATAAAAGCTAAAAATAATGAGATCTCTCTAAGGCTAATCACTCTTAGTTATTTTGTTTATACCAGTAATGGTGCTTCTACCAACTTAACGGTTAATTCATTGTAATGGTCCTTCTACTAACTCAATGTTTAATTCATTAACTCAATGTTTAATTCATTGTAAAATGAGTATACATGCATAAACTAAACTAAATCACAATTAACAATAAAATACAACACACTTACATCATACTTGACATTTTAATATCTTGGCTACAACTTTAGAATCTAATCCAATCTACTCTAATCTCACTTCTATGCGGTAAGAAGAAAAAGACAGTTCAAGATACCGAAAGCATCAACCAAATTCACGATGGCTTTAAATGGCTGCTAGGTAAAACGCAAGAACCAAACAACTTATAAAAATGGCCTTTTTCTCCCATTCTCTGGTCAGTGACAGTGTTATATATTTAATGCATATTATTAGATATAAAGAGCTAAATTTAGGCCTTGAATTTTTAATAATTTGTTGAAATTTATGCATATTGGGTTGTGTTTGATAGCCACTACAAGACCATGCAAGCTTCTCCTACTCCATCACGCCGCCTCCTTCGCTCCATATATTCATCATCTGCATATAAATTATTCATCCTACCATGATGGATGACAAAGCTGCTCCTTCTTCTCTGCTACCAATTCTCAGGTCTTCTATTCTGCTTGAGGGGAGTTAACACAGTCCAAGGATTTGCATAATCCCAACCCTCATATGGGTAAACTCCGTTCTCACTTTTCATGCAATGCCATCAGATTCATTTGCTGGATATGTATTTATAATCCACGGATTCATCTAGGGCTTCAAATCTGTTTTCTTTGGGTATTCTGTAAAATCTTGGAGAAATTTAATTGATTTTGATCTTTTAAAACTGATCATCAATTGGAATTAAGAGGGTTTAGGGTTTTGATTTTCTTGAAAGCTGAGGTTGATTTTCATTTTTATATATATTTCATTTAATTTTAAATGTTATTTTTAAAATTTTAAATAAATAAAGATGTTCTTGCGTCTGGACTCTGATCAACTAAGTTCAAAGGCCGTGAATTTGCAATTCTTATGAAACGAATTTATATACATTATATTTTAATTGATTAGTAGATGGGGTTTTAGCTTTTGTTTTGGGTGTTTGCGGAGAAGCTGTAGTATTTTTATTAAAATATAAAGGGAAATAAATTTATCATGGGTTTAAGTTGTATGGTTGGTTGATCGGTTTTTTGGAAGCTTGTCATTAAATTATTTATTATTGTATGTTGGCTTTTGGACGCTGGGATTTTTTGCTTGCCTGGAAGCCATTTTTTCTTTTTTCCCGACCAAAGACATTGTTTTTCTTAGCTCTAGGTGTCTTGGACAGCTGTGAATCTTGATTGGAGATATGCCAGAGACACAAGCATTAGTTTCTTACTGATTAGCCTATTCTTTCTTTTGGGATTTTGGTTATTTACTGTCTTTTTTGGTAGTTTAAAAGATACTTTCAAGTTTCTATATCTTTTCAATAAGAAAACATACAATGTTTTTTGTCACTCTCAGGAGCTTTGTTACAAAGACAAATAAACCAGAGGTCATCACTTGTCTCTTGGGTTTAAAACCCGAGATTAAATTAGCAGTTGCCTCTCTTTTTTCTTTAGAGATGTTTTAGATGACATGTCAAACCGATCCTTGATCTCTTGCTTGGAAGTAGAAATCGATTGTTGGCTTTTTTCTGTATATCAGGATTCAGGAAATAACTAATTCACCACTCACAAATTCAACTTCGCGACCTCAAAAACCAATTAGTTCAACCAACTCAGCTGCGACTTAATTTTGCTTTTCAACTGTTAAAATAAACTTTTATTTATTTGCTTTTCAAGCTGAGTGTGATTGTTTTTGGGATTTTCTTTCTTTTGTTGCTTCATGATAAGGGTTATTATCAGGTTATCTGGGTAATTTTTGCTTCAAGCTTCAGTTAGTTGACATTCAAGGTTATTAATCATGATCTATGAAATTGAATCTCTTTTGTTTGTTGTGGAGTGGCGTTTCTGGGGCAGCTAGTCCAACTGGGTTTGCCAATTTTATGGTGATGGATCGAACTGCGGATCTTGGTTTTGTGGTTTGTTGGTGGCAGCTTTGGAGCTTGTAGACCTGGCTTCATTCGCTGTAGCTTCCTTTGTTTTACATTTTTTTGTGACTTGATATGAAAGGTGGCACGGAACAGGACGACGAAGAGTTTGAGATGCTTTTAGGGGAAATTCCAAGTGCAACTGCTGCACCTCCACATTTGGAGGAGGTTCAGAGAACCGATGAGTCTCCTAAAGGAGAAGGTGTTTTACTGCAACAGAATGCCAGGAAGTCTTCTACTTCAGAAACTTATGATAACTTTTATCAGGATTATCAGGGAGTAAAGAATCTGTCTGCATCCCCTGGAGGCACCATTGTTTCTGTTTCTCCCATGTCATCCAACTGTTTTCCTGCATTTTATGGTGGCCTATCTTTCAATGGTTCTGCTAGTGGGAGCTCCTTACAACTTCAACCAGAGCAGCAGCATACTAAAGTGCAAGCAATGGTGCATACAGAGACCATTACAGAACAAGGGCAGTTGCAATCGAATGTCTCCATTCATCACAATGGAATTGCCTTGCCAACCAAGCAAATATTTGTAGACAATCAAGCTTTGACAACTGCATTTGGAAATCTAAATTTTAAAGAGGACAAGGTGTTAAGTCAGGGCATCCAGGCATCTGGACAACCTGGAGATGGAAGGTATGGCAGTCCTGTATTAGTGAATGGACAAGCTCCAATAATTGCTGCAAAAGTCTATTCCCATTTTGATGTAGCGGCTACTTCAGTTCCTGGACAATTGAATGGGGTTGGCTCCTTGAATTCCATGGGTTCTCCATCAAATACATCTTTGTCAAATGTGCATGGCATCAGGTATCCTTCTCAGCATAAAAATCTATCGGGATTTTTCCAAGCCGCAGGGAATGACATGTCAAACCCAGCAATGAGGAAGCTTTTGAAATATAATGGTTATGGAACGAACACTCATGGGAATAATTTGGGCTTGCCACTAGATGGTCTTAATGTGGAATCGTATGATCCACAAAGACTGATTCCATTATATTCTACAGCAGCTGCTCCAGCACCCGAAATGCCAGGCTTCCACATTCTGCCAAGTGCATCTATATCTCGGGCAGAAGTGCTTTCCCCAATCTCAGGTTTGCAACAACAATATTACATGGATACTCACATTGGTTCATTCTTACAACCTCAACCTCAACAATGTGGCCCTCCTGTTCCTGCTCTTCAGTCACAAATAAATAGGATGCACCTAATGTGGCAGCATATTGAGGAAGAGAGGTACAGGAGGATGCATCAGCAATACGTGTTGCAGCATGTCCAGACTCAAGCACGGGGAAGCATGCCAAATCAGGCAGCTGCTGGTATCATGGGAGGTTCTTTAGACCAGAGCTTCAGACAGCAAGTCGTGCAGCCTTCAATGACAATTTCCCAACCTGAACAACCCTTGTATAAACACCAACAGCAGGGATTGCCCGCAGTCGAGGGAGATTGGAGTGCCAGTTTAATTCCAGGTACTGCAGGTGCATCGGCCATTAATTTCTCAGACTTTCCGTTGCAAAGTGGAAATCTTTGTCGCTATCATGCTCAAGGTTTCTGTGGTAGAGGAGAAAGCTGCCCCTTTTCTCATAGCCAGGCGCAGATGGTTGCTAGTGGGAGAATTTCTGCACCTGGTAATATTTTAACCAAGGATCCTTCTGGGGTTACAATTTTGAATGGAGAGGAAAAACCAGTCTTTCCTGAGAAGATTTTGACTAGAAATCGGTCTCGAGGTGTAAACACTGTTAGGACCATTAATCTGAGTCCAGCAGGAGGGAGGAAAGACTCCCTTAGCAATGGAAATGGAAGTGGAAGGGTATTGTCTGATGGGCATCATTCATCTGCTTTGCGGGTTGGGTCTTTTCAGCTAGACAATCAAGGGCATCATAGAGAACTTTCACCTGAGAATGTAGACTTTGAACTTATTCCTAGGACATTATCCAGTTCTCAACAACAACAACTACTACTACCTAAGTATACTTCCTTAGACGAGGTAGAAGGTCGGATCTATTGCATAGCCAGGGATCAGCATGGCTGTCGTTTTCTACAAAAGAAGTTCGACGAGGGAAGGCCAGAAGATGTGCAGAAAATTTTTGTTGAGATTATTGATCACATAATTGAACTTATGACTGATCCTTTTGGGAATTATCTTGTGCAAAAGCTTTTGGAAGTTTGTAATGAAGACCAGAGAATGCAAATCCTTCATGCAATAACTGGCAAACCTGGAGAGCTTGTCAATATATCACTCAATATGCATGGGTGAGTATCATTTCTTTGAACGAGCTTTGAGTTGATTCTTGTTTTTGGTACAAGCAAATAATGAAGGGATAAGAGCAAAATCAATTACTTTTAGCTAGGTGGTTACAGTGTTGTTCTTGTGCAAATAACAGGAAGTTCAATTAATTATCACACCTGATTTTTGTTAGATATAGATTCTCTGACCCATGATTCAATTTGTATATGGTGGTGGGGTAGAACGCGTGCAGTACAAAAGTTGATAGAAACACTTGAGACTCCACAACAGGTTTCTATGGTTACATCCTCTCTTATACTGGGTGTTGTGACCCTGATAAAGGACCTTAATGGTAATCATGTTGTGCAACGTTGCCTGCAGTGCCTTGGCAATGAGGACAGCCAGGTAATAAGCCCATTCCCTTCCAAAGGATCTTCAAGATAATTCACATTGGTCATATATTTTTAATTGCATGTTTCCTTTTAAGAAAATGTCTTGATTGTTGTAGTCAGATAAGTATGGTCAAATAGGCCTTCCGACCAGAGTTTTCATATAAAAGACTACAGTTCCATTTTTTACAATGTTAACATCTTTGCAATAGGTTTGCGAGTTCTTTCAATCAAGGATTACAGATGTTTCCAAAAATGTTTTGTAAAATTATTTCAATCAAAAGATATCTTTGGATATCTTCCTATGACTTGCTTCCCTTCATGCATCCTATGTGGCCCTCAATATGTTTTCAAAGATCGATCTAATTTAACTTTTTAAGTCTTGTATTTCTTGTGTTTATAACTTTATAGATTAATTTTGGAGTTTCATAACAATAAGTTGTACTTTTTGCACAAGAAAGTTAAAGTACTATTGGAAAATGTGCTAGCGGGTGGAATATGACTGTAAATCATGTGACAAAAGAATCTCTCATGGCAATATCTGCAATCATTGATACTGTAATGCACTGTGACTTCTAAGGTGGCTATGTCTTCTTCTTCCCCTATTGCAGTTTGTTGAAACTTGATTGAAACAGATTTTGGTGTTTACCAGGCCTGATGTTTATGTTGGCTAGCCAAGACTTTAGTGTGACGTTTTCAATGCATCTTTATGTGGAACTATATTTTTTCAAATTTACCATGAAGCACTTGTACAATTTCACAATGTTGCTGGATATCTGTAAAGCTTGTTTGGATTTTCCCAGCAGTCTGAGCTTTCTAAATTGCCTTTTTCACCCTGCCCAGTTCTACCGCAATCTCTTGAGGTGCTGTTATTCTTGGATGAATATGGAGAATCAATATATTCAGGCATTGAACTGCTGCTGTTTTTTAACAAATCGCTGACATTCCATGAGGTAATCTTCATTGGGAAAAAGCGGGAATGAAGACCATCTCCTCTTCATTCTCATTATCTCCTAACCCATCCAAGACCTTGTATGAATTCAAAATCTGGGGGGCTTTCAAAGTAATATGCAACCATTGATCTAGGGGAGTAACCATGGTCTTCTTTTGAGAGCCATCAAGCATAACATTTGCTTGAGAGTTTTGTAGGGGTGTAGTGTATAGGGTTGGAGGAGGGTGGCCAAATATGTTCACCGTAGTAGAGGCTTATGGCTTGCTAGAGCTTGGGCCTCCGACTATGACAACTTTTGGGGCTTGCACTTTCTAGGTAGTAGTTGACTTATTGTTCTAATTTTTCTTATGAACAACTTGCACCCAAACACCATCATTCATTATTAACTTGAGGACTTGCTTGGCTTTGGGCTTGAGTGGCTTGTGTAACATGAGTTTGCCTCAGATTAGGATGAGCCATTAAAGGAAAATCATGGATTTTGTGGTTTGGACTCTCGCATTTGAAATAGAGGTTCGATAAATTGATGTATATGCCACATTGCTTCATCATTTTATCCCCTCCTCAGATTAGGACAAATTCCTTCAAATCATTGGAAAGATTAACATGGAGACAACCCCATTTATGGGGTCTAGAGCAGGGTTACCAGAAGCTTCCCCCCCCCCCCCCCCCCCTCC
>ML776574.1:1785893-1817226 GCA_009831015.1 Picea engelmannii | reverse complement strand
ATTCTGGGACGCACCCGCCCGGATCGAGCTTCCGGGCTTCGAAGCGGGGGGGGGGGGGGAAGCTTCCGGTAACCCTGATTGATACAATGCCAACCATGGGGTTCCTAGATTTCTTCAACCCAAGCCCTAATGATGGTTGTGTGAGGAACCCTCTCAACAAAATAACCAAGTAATATTTTTTCCTTATATGAATTGTATACATTTTCATATAGAAATTGGACTGTCAATAGGATTTTTTTAGGGGTTTTGGAGTTACTATGTCGTAAACCTTGGGGATGAACTTCCATGAGGCCTTGGGTGAAATCATCATGTTCGTTGCTATTAGGCACAAAATTTTTGTTGCCAACTCTAATAGAAGACAAATCAACAAATTCGAAATCACTGTGTTCATTGCTATTAGACACAAGAATTTTGTTGCTAATTCTAGTAGAAGACATAGCGACAAAGTCGAAATTGGGCCTTAGAGTTTGCCAGTATAGGTGCCCTCAGGCTTTATAGCAATGTTGATAAGCTAGTTAGGGCCAACTCAAACCAGTGAGCGATGTGTTGATATTATGGTAACTGCGGGTGGTATTTACCTCCACGTGTAAACTTGACAAGAATAGAATATTTCGGAAGCAAGAAGAAACCCTAAGTAATTGGTTAAGAATCCTAGAAGACAAGTCGGCTCAAGAGAATGATTTGTATTAGGTTATTAGCCTCCAAGAGGAGGAGTCGGCTAAAGGAAATGTTATATACTAAGTAATTAGCACCCAAAATGAGAAGTCGACCCACACAGTCTGGCAGAAACAGTGTAAATATAGGAGGCTAGTCTTCATTTTGGCGAGTATTCTCATAACTGCAGAAGTACACTTGTGCGCACTGCAGTTGGCCAGTTTGTGCTCAAGTCCTGGGGGCAGCTGATGTCGACAGTTCTACAATCTGTATTTTCAGTTTTCTGGGTTGGACTCTCTGATCAGCTTTTGTTATTCTTGCTTGGTGCGCTATCCTTAGAGAGAGGTGCGCCACCTTTGTTTGGCTATTAAGCCTAGGGTTTGCTTCCATAATCATTCTATGTCAAGGTTAAGGTGCTCGGGGGTGGCTTCGGCCTATGGTTGGGTTACAATATTGCTATATTATCTATGGTTAAATGAGCACATCCATTACTTTTCTAACAGGTTATGGGCCCACACTATCTTCGGACAGTCTAAGCGTTGGAAGATAGATTGGGAGGATTTGCTTAGTTGCAGTTGCAACCAATTTCTGTTGCAACAATGAAACCCTAAGCTTTAGTGAAGAGATTGACCTAATTTCTGGATAGACTAGTGCGCCCTAGCCTAGCACATCTCCTGGTACTCTCAGCAAGATAAAACGTCAAGTTTGAGTTTTTGGTCAAAATCAAGGGTTGACCAAGTCAAGGCAATTATGACTTACTCTATGAAGTCAAAAGACAAGTTAGAAGGGGCTTCGAACTTCAGAGCATGGAAGACAAGGATTGACCTCATCCTTGCCAAGAATAAAGTGTTGGATATCGTGAAAGGAAAGATCGTGGAACCACAGTTCAAAGAAGGAAAAGAGAAGGAACCTTAGAATGTTGCAGTTATGGAGAAGTTCAAAGACAATGACATCAATGCCATGAGTATCATAGTGGACTCTATAAAAGACCACTTGATACCCTACATCTCCCATCTTGACTCATCTAAGAAGATGTATGATGCCCTAACAAACCTCTTCTCAGTCAGAAACATTGGACAAGTAATGAGTCTGAAGAATGAGCTCTGCGACATGAAAATGAATGATGATGACAACATAACATCATACTTTGTGAGAATCTCTCAATTGAGATATCAACTATAAGCTATTGAAGAGATCATTTCAGAGAAGGAACTGGTAAATATAGTACTCAATGGTTTTCCCAAGACATAGGATGCATTTGTCGCAAGCATGAACACAAGGAAGGAGTATCCTACATTTGAAGAACTTTGGACTTGTTGTGCACAAGAAGAATCAAGGATCAGTGCAAAAGAGAAACCCCAAAAGAAATACGACGATCAAGCTTTCACAACAAGGTTCAAGAATTTCAGGAATAAAAGGAAGTTTGGCTCCAGGAAGAAATCAAATCAAGAGAAAGATATGTCAAAAATACAATGCTTCAATTGTCGAACATATGGTCACTACAAGAATCATTGTCCCGAGCTAAAGAAAAGGAAGGAAACACACGAAGCATCAGTTGCCGAAGAAAAGGAACCTTCAAAGAAGACCAAGCAGGATAAAACAAATTTCTTCTTCTAAGACAAGGTAACAATATTCTTCATAGTTCTTGTACATACCATGTTTACATAGTTTCTGTACATATCTTGCATATCTATTTCTTAGAAGATAAGATGTTCAAAGAGAAACTACACCAATGGAAGAACAACAAAATAAGGATTGCCATCATGATGACTACAAGTCAGGCAATACACATGAAAGGATGAAGTACATCAACAACCCCTGGTAACAATTCATGTGGAAGCTATTACATAAGTAACAGTTGCAAGATAAGTCAAAATCAGAATCAAACTTGAAGAAACCTAGAAGAAGTAAAAACAAAAATAAGTCAACAATCAAGAGGAAATTGGAAAAGGACTTATGACACTTTGCAGAAGGCAATAAGGATGCAGACAAAAGCGTGGGCTCTCTTAGTTGGAGGGAGATGATTACAGAATTCCAAAAGAAGAGCATGCCTTCATGCATGAAGCAAGGATTAGGAGGGAGCTAAGCCTAAATAATATGATCCATTGAAGATGATGAAGTATCTATTCATGTTCCCATCAATGGTAGCAACCATGAAAAGCAACATGTGTTCAGTTTGACTTTAGAAGAAGTCTTCTTCGAAAAGAAGCCTTAAAGTATCCCTGGTTGTCCATCCACATCCATGATCCTATGATGAAAGGAAGAAGTTGGAATCTTCAGGGCATGGAATCTATAGAAAACTCCATGGACCTAAGAGCTAAAGAGAAACATGAAGAAGAACATGAAGATTCCAAGAGAGAAAGAAAAGCCAAAACAACCAGTCATTATATCGAGAATCACAAGACTACCAGCTTGATCTGAACCCTCTAGAAGCAATCAAGCAGAAGAAATGAAAGCTGTGATGAAGAATAGTGTATGGAAAACTTATGAATGAAAGCATTACGAGATCCAGAACTAAAGGTTCTCCCAGATGGAGGGAGAAGACTATGATGATTGCTTGTTCCAGTAAACTAGACATACCTCTACATGAGCCATTATATCGTCTGCAATATCCATGGGTTGGAGTTTACATCAGATGAATTCAATGACTGTTCTCTAGAATAATTGAACAAAGAGTGTATGTAGAACAACTTCAAGGCTTTGAGGTATACCAGAAAGAGACTCTTGTATGCAGATGGAAGAAGGTCTTGTATGGATTCAAACAACTTGGTGGAAGACCTCCAATGCACAGCTGAAGCGTGGTGAAAAATTTCTATAACAGAGATATTGTATCAGAATGGTTACTCAGAACTCCAGGATGATGGATTGCCAATCCATGACAAACTCTCATGATAGTAGAAGAAGTACCTCTTGGATATGTTCCAGTTTGACCCTTGCCACGATGTTGTGAACTAGCAGGAAACAAAAGAGATGAATCAAACTATGATGTACTGTAATGATCAGAGCTATATGAAGCCTTCAGAGAAAACCAGTGTTCCAGAAAGACCGAAGTACATTGAGATCACACACTACATTCTCCGTGATGAAGTCCAAAAAAGAGAAGTGGTTCTCCAATATATATCTCCACAGATGAGCACATAAGCAGATACTTTGGTAAAGCCTCTGTCCAAGATGAAAGAGTTTGCGTACTCAAGCTGGAGCTTGTGGAGACGACTTCCTTATTGGAAAAGGAAGAGATGACTCCCAGGTTGGGAAGGAGCACTGATGTGTTATTGATTTATGACAGTCATTCTTCAAGTTCGAAAAATGGTCCAGGATGAGTAGTTCCTTTCCAATTCGGAAAGTGGTTTGAGATTTCTAACGGACATGCATTTTCTAGTTCGGAAAGTGGTCCAGATCGAACGGTCATTTTCGTAATGAAAATGGTTCGATGGATTGCTGAAGTACCATAGACAACGATTCCCCTTGTGGCCAGTGTGGGGGAATGGTCTAGGATAGTCTTTCTTCTTGACGATCATTCTCAGTAGTGGTCAAGAAGACTGGTCTGCCTTGTCGGACAGTCATTCTTTCGAAGCTCACAGTTGTGAGCAGTTTCGAAGAATGGTCCGTTTTGGAGGTTGGTGCAGGACAGTCATTTCCTTAGGAAATGGTTCAGACAGTCATTCCCTAGGGCAGATTCATTCTCTCTAGGTTGCACTTTGTTTAGTGCCAGAGAAATGGCCCAAATAATTGAATGGTCCAGGTTCAGCAATCAGGGACATACATTCCCTAAGGCAGACTCATTCTCTCCAGGTTGCACTTTGTTTAGTGCCGGAGGAATGGCCCGGATCCGGATAGGTGAATGGTCCAGGCTCATAAATCAGGACAATTATTCTTCCTTGCTTGAGAAGAATAGTCCAGATAGCCCATCGTTGATGTTTTACTCTCCGAGGGCAGATGCTCTTCCAGATCTCACAGATGTGAATGGAAAAATGGCTTAGATGACTCAGTTGTATCATGATATTGTTTCTGTGCAGGTTGATATCAGATGATATGATTGCCATGGAGACTGTATGTCTCTGGACAGTAGATATATGCTACTGTGGTGGATGTGTTCCACTGGTTGTGACTATATGTGACTGATCAATTAGCTTTGTGCTACTTGGTGTGGTAGTGTACCACTGGATTGTAATTGTGTACTACTATGGATAGACACAGTTGTGCTCTATTGAATGACATTGTTATGATTGCCTTGGAAACTATCATAAGTATTGAAAATGATTATCAACTAGATGGATGATCAGTGTACTGATGGACAGAGATTCTCCAGACGGAAAATGGTCCACAACATCTATTCTTCTAGGACATATGCCCAGATTAGAAGAATGGCTTTTGTATCATTGCTTCGAGTGAGTGACTTATTCAACATCATGTCTGATTACTCAGATGGAGTATGGTTTCGAGAGATGATGTAGTTGTTGTTGTTAGATGACACTGATAGTGATGATGGTGATCATGATCTAATAATGAGATAGTCTATACGACTATGATGATGCTACCGATTCAATGGTTTGTTTGTGCTCAAGACCATTGCCTTCAATACCTCCCTAGCTAGGAGGGAGTGTTGATATTATGGTAGTTGCGGGAGGTATTTACCTCCACGTGTAAACCTGACAAGAGTAGAATATTCCGGGAAGCAAGAAGAAACCCTAAATAATTGGTTAAGAACCCTAGAAGACAAGTCGGCTGAAGAGAATGATTTGTATTAGGTTATTAGCCTCCAAGAGAAGAAGTCGGCTAAAGGAAATGTTATATACTAAGTAATTAACACCCAGAATGAGAAGTCGGCCTAGACAGTCTAGCACAAACAGTATAAATATAGGAGACCAATCTTCATTTTGGCCAGTATTCTTAGAATTGCAGAAGTACACTTGTGCGCATTGCAGTTGGCAAGTTTGTGCGCAAGTCCTGGGAGCAGCTGCTGCCGAAAGTTCTGCAATCTGTATTTTCGGTTTTCTGGGTTGGATACTCTGATCAACTTTATTATTCTTGCTTGGTGCGCTATCCTTGGAGAGAGGTGCGCCACCTTTGTTTGGCTATTAAGCCTAGGGTTTGCTTCCGAAATCATTATCTGTCAAGGTTAAGGTGCTCGAGGGTGGCTTCGGCCTATGGTTGGGTGACAATATTGCTATATTGTCTATGGTTAAACGAGCACATCCATTACTTTTCTAACACGATGTGGGATAGATGGTTGATGTGACAAGGAAAAGGGTAGATGTCTTGGATAATCACATCCTAAATGTTGTCATTTGATGCATGAAATATACAAAAAATTAGTGTAAAAGTATAACCTTATTTTATTAATTTTAATAAGGGCATGTGAAGTTCATTTTTAATGTTGTTTTCAACAAGCAAATCATGAAATGTGTGCGCTTTCAATTTTTTTTTGAACTTAAAACATATATCTTTATATGTAATAGCATGCAAACTCTTCTTAGAAAACTCATTTGAGTCACCAAATACTCCATAATCAAATTGAGCTTAACACAATCATCGAGCCAAATTGACTTGTGAGTACACATGGATCAATCTTTGACTTGTGAGTACTCATTGAATTTTTCATGGGTCGATGAGTTTGCCTCATGAGCTTGATGGAAAACATGACAGAGCCCTTTAGAAGTTTATATAGTCCAAAGAGGAGAAAACAAAATTGCCATTATGCTCATGAAAATTAGCTGAAATTTTCTTAAGTCCGATTTGAACTCTTACTCTTTGACCTCGTTGAGCTTTTTCCTATTGGAATTGTTGGCATAATTTGTATATGTGATCATGACCCATTCATATGTATCCTTATGTACTTGTAATTATGGCTAAGGCCATATTTTATTTTGTTTATTGCATACTAGATTTATGGTCAAGCACAACTTAGTCAGACTTGATATGCAACCTCAATAACCCTCTTGGGTGTGTGCCCTTGTTATGTGGGCCCATAACCCCTCTTGTGAGGGCGCCTAACTTGAATTGTGTATAAATACGTAACTCAAGCTCTCATTTGCATCAATGTTATCAAAATCAGACCTGTCATCAAACTGGTCGACCCCAAAAACCTGAATCGGAAAAAAACCAAAAAACCGGTCAACCAAAAAATACATAAAATATTTAAATTTTGAAAAAAACATATATATTCACGTGCATCCATATGAATCTAAACCATTATACACAAATATGCAAAGTTTCTCATGAATATAGCAAGGGTGCATATAACCAAAATAGCACAGAGTGCAATCCATGTATGAACCAAAATACATCAACAAAGAGGCTCTAAATGGCCTGTAGAGTCCAAAAAAATCATACGACAACAAATAATGACATATCATCAAAATCATTGCCTATATTGGGATCCTCATCATTAGTATCACCCTCTAAGCATAAAATAAGATAGAAAACGATTAACATGCCTAATCAATGATTTTGCTTGAGTGAAGGGTACATTTTTACTAGGGTCATGACAAAGGAGTTGAACAAACAATGCCACCAACATTGAGGTACATAGAGGGCTTGGTGCTCTTGATTAAATGCCAGTTCCATACCCTCATATACGATAGAATCCAGTGGAAACATTGCAACCTCGCCAATCCTAAAACCTTGAAAACTGTTAAGTCTGTTGAATTTTGAATGGGATCTTAAATTCTACTTTCTCCATATGAAATTCAATGAGGTTGGAACTACTCTCAAACATCCTAAAACAATTAATGGTAATGTTAAAAATTTAAGTAAAAGGATAGATAATGAAAGATAAAGGAGAATGTCAACTTTTGCTTTAAGAAATTACTAGGGTGAGTGAAATGGAGGGCGAGGGGGGGCTCTTTAAATAGTGTTAGTAGGGCCCCAAGGTTAGGTATTGTGCTTGCAAATAGCTTAATTTATTGTTTAAAAAAAGGTTTTGGTGGTCTTTAGCTGCACTATACGACATTGTATAGAACCAACCAGTTTAGTGCTTTCAGGATGGTTCGGAGCGGAATCGGCCAGTTCAGTATCAAATCGGAAAAAAATGGTTCAAAATCCTAAATTAGATTGGAATGACCCTGAAACTGGTTGGACTGACCAGTTTTTCCGGTTCTGGTTTGGTTCTAATAACACTGATTCACATCATCTAATCTTGTGATCTTCTTGATCTAATATACAAAGCAAGGATGATTTTAGGGGCTAAATTTCGCTCATGGGCTAATTTTCCATGGTTTTTACCAAAAAAAGATTCGCTATTCTAAAAATGATTCGCCCAAATTCTAAAGGACAAAATTATTTTACCTTAAAAATCGCCAAACTTTTATATAAACTATAAAAAATCCTTAGAAATTTGAATATTTTTACAAAAATATCACCAGACATTTATAGTTGGAATATGAAGGATTAGTAAGATTCGCCAAGGTTCCTCCATTTTAAAATAAATTTCCATCCTTAAAATCATCCTTGATACAAAGTTTGATAAGCCTAAGGGAACTTATAGTTGGCGTTTTTTTTTCTTCTCTTGGGCACACTTGTGCATTTTTTGTTTCAATGCACTTATGCTTGGTTTTTACACTCTCTCTCTAGCGCACTAGACTTGTCTCTCTCTAGTGCACTTCTGAGGAGGCTATTTCAAAATTTGGCTAAGATTTGGTTCCATTTATTCTCTTGTTATACCCTTATAAATCTCAACATGGTATTAGAGGGAGTGTGAGCCCTATTCTCTCAATTCTTTTCACTAATCTAAAAACTATTGGCTATTGGCATCTTTGTTAACTAGTGTTTTCGTGGATTGCCCCTTCTAGGGTTTCTAGAGATATACACCCTAATTTAGGGTTGCGCCTTCCTTCTAGGGTGTTCTTTGGCACTTTTCACCCTTCTTTAAGGCCAATGCCTCCATTCCTAGTGTTACCTAGGGTTTTGTACAATTTTGATCTATAAATGCAAATATCCGAAATCTTCATTCCATAAGGAGCCTTCATCTTGTTGTTGCTAAGCTTATGGATTCAAATTGGTTGTTTCACCATTTGGATGGGGTCTATTATCACACAATTTGTACTTTGCCCAAAGCCGAAGGCTAGTGGATCAAATTGACGTAACTAGGAATAACTTACCACTGTCCCTTTCTCTTTAGGGGAAAGCACAAGGCCACCCCAGGGGAGACGTCCCCGGTGACTAAAGGGGGTAAATAACTTGGGTCAAATGAAGATTCCTCCCCTCTCACTGGTCACCTTTGAGTTTAAGTCTTGGAAGATGAAGCCCTAAAGAGTTGGTGATTTGCAAAGAGTTGTTTACTAGCAGAGAAGGCACATGCAAGTATTCAAATGATAATGTTGCTTCAATCAAGATTGGATAAGTCACCTAGCCCAATGAGTGCAATAATAAATGATGCTATGCTTAAACAATTGATGGCAAGTACAAATATAATAGCACTAGATGATAATGAGTATGCCTCAAAGTAATTAATGAAGTAATAAAGGGCTATCGATTGCAATAAGTCCAACAAATCTTTGACAACAAGAACAATCTATGAATTTGATAATGATTTGTCAAGTGCTAGAAAGAAGAGTATAACCAATAGCTCAAAGTCTAATGAAGAGTCTAAGTTCAAGTGGTTATAGCAAGATTAATTCTATGTGTAGGCTTGCTTGAAGTCTAGGGAAGAGTTCAAAACTAGGTGGTTGTAGGTTAGGGTCAGAATTGCAAATGACAAAAGTCCACAAGGAGTTTGGACATGTAACAAGGAGAGGTTAGTGGATCACAAAGTCAAGTCCCAAAGGAGTTGATCCTTTCAACAAAATAGGTTAGTAGAAAAGGCCGTTTGAATAGTTTTAAGAGTTTGTTTGAAAGGTTTAGCCCTTAGGGTTTGAGACCTAGGGTCTCAACTAGTGCCTTGTGTTGGGTAAAAGGGAGTCTAAGGATGGTGTTTAGCTTTATGAGGAGGAAAAGGCAAAGGATCTAAGGTCAAAATCAAGAGAAAAGATTGTGGAGAAGTAGCACTTTAGTCCTCCAATAACTTTCTTTTGAGCAAGAAGCCTCTACAGGTGTAGCGCAAGCTAGGCCCTTGGGGTTCTTACCTCCTTGAGCTAAAGATGCCGAGGGTAATATCTTGGAGGTAGGGGGGAGTAATGACCTTAGTCCCCTTATCCTCAAACCTAGTGGAGGAGAAGTGCTAGAGAGTAGCCTTGCTAGGCCCTAGTGCATCCCTCTTCCTTGGTCTTAGAAGTGTGATGTCACCTTAGGAAGCTAGGGTTAGGTTCCTAGGAGAGTCTAGGTCAACACCTTTAGAAAGCTAGGCTTAGGTTTCTAGAGGTAAGACAAGGAAAGAAAGCTTGGCAAACAAAGAATGAAGAAGTAAATAACTTATTTCTCCACACTTAGGGTTTTAGCATGCAATTTCATAATCTTCCATGTACAAGCAAGCAAAATAGACTAGCAACCATAAAAATGACTAATAACAAAGGTTTACTTACTTATACCAAGAATAATCATGCATCAAGCGACAATTTGCCAAGAGAAATCCTTTGATAAGTTCACCAAGCCAAATAATCCAAGAAAAAGCTAGTGCGCACCTCCTTAAAAAAGCCAAGTAACCTCAAAATAGCACTAGTTTTCAGCCAATAACCCTTAAAGAGGGCCGAATTTCAGACCACACCACTTGTGTGATGAGTGATCGTGAAAAATGAGAGTATTGTCCCTCTATTTATACACTATCAATGACCTTTAATTAAAATTAGGTCATAAAAAGGTCGACTTGGCCAAATTACATCAAAAATCCAATTTTTACATAAATGAAAGTAATTAACCCTTGAAATCATTTCCAAGGGTGACATCATGCCCTTCTAGGGTGATGTTGAGCTCCTAGGGTGGAACGTTGAGCCTCATATGCAGAACGTTTGGCCTCTAAAGGCCTTGGATGATGCCACACGTGCCAACAAGCACACAATTGCCCTCATAAATGCAAACCCTAGTTTTGGATGACGTCTAGGGTCATAATGATGACATCATGGGCTCTCAAGGTTCAACGTCCAAGTGGAAGAGCAAGATCCCCCCAGGTCTAGGTCTGCCAGAGTGTCTCTGAGGTCAACGCCCTTCTTTCTTTTTGGTGCAAGTCTCTGATGTCTCTCTGCCCCTGGTTGGGATCACAACATCCATCTGTGGGCTTTCAGCCCAATGGAGGTTCGAGCTAATCATTCCCCCACATGCACCTGTCCACCGGGCAAAGTCCTGCAACAACAAGAAGTACGCCCTCTAGGGGTTCATAGGTCACAGGGATCATAGCAATGTCAATCACATCTAATAATCAAATTACCAAAACATGTGCATCAAACCCCCTTTTACCCAGACAAATGTTCAAAGACGTTATGTAGTTTAACAAGTCAGGTTTGGAGAAGGTCTCAAAGTGTCCTATTGGGCTAATCCTCATTAAGTTTGGGGTGTTTCCTAGGTGAGAACCAATATAGGTCATGTAAGTGTGTGTGAGGTGGCGTGGGGGAAGTGTTTGGGCATGGGGTGCAGTGATAACAGGGAAATGTAGATCTTACCTGTGGGTGTCTTTGTAGAGGGTGAGCTGTACCTTGTCATAGATGCCATTCTTTCCTAGCCCATTCAATGCCTTTTATTCTTAGTTTTATTGCTTTTTATCTTTTTCTTTTATGCTTCAAGGGAAGAGCCGAGGGACACTGTCCTGGCTTGGTGACCAGAGGTGGCAGCGTTACCCACAAGCATTTCACGGAGATGAGAAGGCTGGCTCGTGATGAGATCCCCTTTCTCTTGGCTATGCCACCAAGAGCCACTACCCTGGTTTGGTGACCAGATAGATGGTAGTGTCTTACCGCTACATGCCCATGGTCATAATAGGCCGACTCATGATGAGACCTCCCATCCACCAACTAATACCTTGAGTGTTTATTTATCTTACAGGTTCCCTTTTCTTAATGAGAAGCCTTTTACTGCTTTCTCGGGAATCCTTGGGCAAAGCATATCAAAGGTTTCATTTTGGCTTTGGACTCTTGCCAACTACTTTTACCCCCTGGGCCATTAGCCCCTTCTTCCCACAAGGCAAGGTACAACCCTTACTAGTGTGGAAAATCCCAATGCCCGAACAAAGGTAGGGGGAAAATGAGAGGAACAAAGATGGAAAGTGGTAAGTATGGAGGGAATAGATGATGACCTTTCATAGACATACCCAGTGGCAACCCATCCTAAAGGGAGACTAACTTACTAGGGCATCATGTGACCCTCCCAGGTATGAACAAGTTAAAGAGCATAATTTCCAAGAAAACGTTATGAAATGAAGGAGAATTCAATGCAACATATTCAAGTGCTTCAATAATCAGAGTGACACATACCACAATACCCAGACTCATTACCTCATGGAGCAAGACTTACTGCTTCTTTAGGACCAGGCTGGTGGGATGGATGCTGCTGCTCCTGATAAATGGGCTGCATTGAAGAAAAGAGGGGCCCTCCGGGGCCATGCTCAAGTCATCCGGCTCTCAGCACTCCATGTCTAGGACCTGTGGGCTTCGAGACATGATCTCCTTAGTTATCCCTAGGATAGGGGATAATGTTGGTTTTTCTTCATATGAGATATGAGAGATATTCGATATATTATTACAATAATGAGTGTTCCATATATAGGGAACGTAAGGTGACCATCCATGAAAGGATGCGTCCCTTGAATAATCAATAACTATTTATTATTATCATTTACTTATTATATATGATATTTAATAATCAATAATAATCATATTATTAATTATTATCTTTAGAGAATGTCTTCCCGATGTTGTCTAAACATCAACACTTCCTCTCAACGAGGGAGGCATTCTGCAACATGCCACTCTTGTCTTTGAAGTATACAAACTTCACCCTAGACTCATGACACTTATCTGTCAGTCTTGGGAGACATCTCTCTCCCACCTGAACCGAGGAGAAACTCCTTTTGCGGCTCTCCCTCTGAGCCAATTAATTTAGGCTCACTCTGGGTCCGCACGTAATAACATATAGCATCTTGAGTCTTTATCATTCCTTGTCAAATCGCCATGACTAGGACAAAGACTATACCAAGATCTTTCACCACAGGCACACACCTATGAGTGAATGTCGGCATGATGCTAATTGACATGTGGAAAGCACTTCAAGCACCTCGAGTCCATATTATTCCTTGTCATGATCAAGGAAGGACTACGTCTAGGCCCATTTATCACAAGTGCACCTTTGTGATAAATGTATCCTATCTCCGTTGGTTTGTAGCCCAATCTAGGAGAAGTTCTGCCCGATGCTGAAACATCAACACTCCCTCTTAGCTAGGGAGGTACCTTTCCATAGTAGTACACAACTACTGTCCAGAGACACGCAGTCTTTGCCAGTAGTACAAAACCACCATAGTAGTAAAATATTTGTCACACATGGCACTCCCATGTGGACTTCTAGAGGCTACTCCTTCTAGGAACACTTAGGGTCAACTCCCCATAGTGTGAGACATTAAGGGTCAACTTCCTTGTCATGTCCTCATGTTCTCACCACATGGGACGATGGGCTATAATCCCAATTGTACTTATTCCTTCTCGAATAAGTGTTCCACTTATCCCTTCTCGAATAAGTGTCCTCACATATCAACTCAACTTAATTCACAAAGGAGTACGATCTGGAGAAAGTTTGTCACACATGGCACTCCATGTGGACTTCTATAGGCTACACCCTCTAGAAACACTAGGGTCCTCATGGGACGTGTCCTCATGTGCTCTCCACAAGGGATGTTGGGTTATAAGCCTAACCACACTTATCCCTTCTCAGATAAGTACCCCACTTATTCCTTCTCGGATAAGTGTCCTCACAGATCAACTCAACTCAATTCATAGAGGAGTACTATCTGGAGAAAGTTTGTCACACATGGCACTCCATGTGGACTTCTAGAGGCTACACCCTCTAGAAACACTAGGGTCAACTCCCATAGTGTGTGATGTCAAGGGTCAACTCCCTTGACATGTCCTCATGTGCTTTCCACATGGGACGTTGGGTTATAAGCCCAACCGCACTTATCCCTTCTCGGATAAGTGCCCCACTTATCCCTTCTCTGATAAGTGTCATCACGAATCAACTCAAATCAGTCATAGAGTAGTACGATCTGGAGAATGTCTCAAGACGCTGCAAACATCAACACTCCCTCTCAGCGAGGGAGGCATTCTCTGCCACGCCAAGTCTGTCTCTGCCACGCCAAGTCTGTCATGGAAGTACTTGAACTTCGTCTTGGTTTGGTAAGAACATCAACAACATGCTCATCTGTAGGAAGGTACTGCACCAATATTTCCTTCCTCTGCACCATGTCTCGGATGTAATGGTACTTGATCTCATTGTGGTTCGATTTGTCACGAAGCATTGGAATCAGAGATCTTCACACAACTTTGGTTACCATAATGAATAATGGTGGAATCCAGCACATGTTCGAATAAATCTGCAAGGAGCTTGTGAAGTCACACTGCTTCACGGACTTTCATACTTAATGCAATGTACTTTGCTTCTGTTGTGCTCAAAGCCACAGAAGTTCGTTTCCTGCTACACCAGGAAACCATGGAAGATCCCAAATTGAAGCAACACCTGAAGGTGTTCTTTCTGTCCACTGCGCTCCCTGCCCAATCAGAGTCAATATATTCCTGCCATATCATATCAATATTGGAAGTATATCTCAGACCATGTCGAATTGTGCCTCGCAAGTATCTCAACACACATTTCACAACAATCTAGTGTGTCTATCTCGACTGACTTATAATCTGGCTAAGTGCACTCACTGCATAGCAAATATTTGGTCTGGTGTTAACCAGATACATCAATTATCCAATCAGTTGTCTATACAGAGTTAGATCAATTTCGTCAAAATCGAAAGAAGACACACTTAGTTTCTTTAGATTCGTCATCATTGGTATAGCCACGAGCTTGAAGTTCAGTATCTCAAACTTCTTTAATATCTCAACTGTGTACTTCCCCTGACTCGGGAAGATCTCATCAGTTCTCTGCCACACCGCTAGTCCTAAGAAGTAGTGAATCATACCAAGGTCCTTCATCTCGAACTCAGAGGCCAACGCATACTTGCATTCAATAATAAAGCTCTATGTACCTGTGAGGAATAAATCATCAATGTAGAGGACCAAAATCAAGGCCTCACCATTAACAGTTTTGTAGTACAGGTTGGGATCAACAACAATTTTGCTGAAGCCCAAACTCATCAGGTGTTCATCAATCCTCGCATACCAAGCTCGAGGTGCCTGCTTGAGTCCATACAGGGCCTTCTTCAACCTACATACATGAGACTCCTTCTCATGTATGATGAAACCATCTGGCTGCTCGATGTATATTTCTTCCCCAATCTCTCCATTGAGAAAGGTTGTCTTCACATCCATCTGATGTAGTTTCCAACCCATGGATGCTGTGAGGGCAATAATCATTCGAATAGAAGTGTATCGAGCAATAGGAGCAAATGTCTCCTCATAATCTATTCCCTCCACCTGAGAGAATCCTCTAGCAACAAAACTTGCTTTGTGCTTCTTAATGCTTCCGTCAGTTGTATGTTTGATCTTATAGATCCACTTGGAAGTCACTACAGACTTCCTTTCAGGTCTCGGAACAATATACCACACATCATTCTTCATGATAGACTCATACTCCTCCATCATGGCATCTCTCCATACTAGATGCCTCCTCATAACATGAAGGCTCAGAATCAATGATGTGGCTCATAGATGCGACATAGCATGAATATCTTTGAGGTCTCTTGCTCTCTCGGAAGGTACCACGAGGAGCTACATGTCTTTTTGCCTCCTGCAGAGTCTGACGAGTCCATGTAGGTCTACTACAATATCTCTGGGAACATCAACTGGAGGGGGAGAAGGAACCATCTCTTCTTGTTTCTCACTATCAATATCCATGTGAGATCCTCTAGATCTCATGAAGGCTACCTCCTCCTCAAAGGTAACATCTATGCTCACCTCAATCTGTCTCTGACCAGGGATGTAGATTTGTTATGCCTTCGAAGACTCATTGTACCCCACAAATGTACCCTTTTTGCATGAAGGATCTAGCTTGGCCCTTTTTTTCTTGGGTACATGAATGTATACTGGACGCCCAAATATCTTAAGTGTCTAACTTCAGACTTCACTATGGTGAAGGCCTCCTCGGGAGTCATGTTCCTCAAAGTCTTATGAGGACTTCTATTCTGAACATACACTGCAGTCATGGATGCCTCTACCCATAGAAATGTAGGTAAATGTTAATCATACTAAGTAATCTAGGACCATACTTGAAATATTGAGGTTCTTTCATGAAACCAATGTCTCAGAAGACATTCATTCAACACAAATCTCGTATGAGGAACATACCCTGCTGCCCTCATCTCGCAAGACAATCTCTCCAACTCTGCATAGATTTTCTGTATTTGTGGATGATATCTATCTCCAACAAGGAAAACATGAACCTGCTTATTGATCTCAATCCAACTGCATCTTGGTGTCTTCTTAATGCCTCTACCTTTCATCATTTTCCGTACTTCTTCAATGTCACTCCATCTGCCAACTGCAGCATAGATGTTTGAGAGAAGTACATAAGGTGTAGCATCATTTGGGTTCAATTCAAAAATGCATTCTGCCACACATTCTCCCAACTCTACATTGTTATGCCATCTATAGGCACAATGCAAAGAACTCCAAAGAGAAACATTCGGTTTTATTGGCATTTTATCCATGAGGCCTTTGGCTTCATCTAGCCGTCCCGCTCGACCAAGGAGATCAATCATGCAACTATAGTGTTCCGTTATTGGGGTAATGTGATATTGTTGTTTCATGCAATTGAAGTATCGATAGCCCTCTTCCACCAAGCCTGCATGGCAACATGCAGACAAAACACCAATGAATGGTCCGGTTTCATGCTACAATGTTTCATCAATTCGAAGAGCTCAAGGGCTTCCTTGGCACAGGCATGCATGGCATATCCTGTAATAATTGTTGTGCGGCAGACAGTATTGCGTTGATACATTTTGTCAAATATGTCCCATGCCTTCTCCAGGCTCCCACATTTTGCATACATATCCACAAGGGTATTTGCCACAACCAAGTCAGATTGACATCCCTTTGTTATTGTTTTTTTTTTCATGGATTTCCATGCCATGTTCCAGAGATGCCAAATTAGCACATGCCGAAAGAACACTCGCAAAGGTAAAGTGATTGGGTTGGATGCCTGTTTGCTGCATCTGGTGAAAGAATGTCGAGGGAGAATGTTGGACCTGGAATATGTACTTCTTCTATTTTCGAAACTACACCATCCCTTCTTCGAGTTGGTACTGGGTAATCAGGCCCTCCCGAAAGTGCAATTGCATCGAGTAGCCAATGCGAGCATATATGCACATGAGACAATTCCTTCGCATCTGTTCTCCAACAAAGATTTTATTTAGTCTATCAGATCAAATCCTCTCAGCATCAAGTTGGGTATAACATCGTTCTCTGCAATGTTATCTTCATTGCTATCGATCAGAACAAACGCCTCTTAGCCCTGAATGAAACAGTCATGAAAATGAAAACGTAGCAATACCGCGAGGATGGACTTGTCGTTGAGAAACCATTTCTGCACTACGTTTCAGACAAGATGCCTTGCTTTGGGACATGTCTCACTGTAGAAATATATCTGCGTATGTTGGGCTCAATAACATGGCGATAACACCCATAGAAGCCTCATCGCCCAGCAGTTAGGTTTAGAGGAAAATCAGATCTCTCGTTCTACTGACATAATTTTATGGAATAATGTAGCTTGTCTCCAAGAAGCAAGTTTCTTTCAGGATCATGGGCCCTCCTGTGAGGGAGTTAGCCCAGTGCTGCTCTGATACCATGTTGGTTTTTCTTCATATGAGATATGAGAGATATTCGATATATTATTACAATAATGAGTGTTCCATATATAGGGAACATAAGGTGACCATCCGTGAAAGGATGCGTCCCTTGAATAATCAATAACTATTTATTATTATCATTTATTATATATGATATTTAATAATCAATAATAATCATATTATTAATTATTATCTTTAGAGAATGTCTTCCCGATGTTGTCTAAACATCAACAGATAACATGGTCAATTATCATTCTTGGGTGGATTGAATCACTGCTCTATTTCGAAACGAATGTTTATGGATGTACTCGGTGATGCCACTTCCTGCTGAAGATGATGATAATTATGACCTCATATGTTGGAAGAAGGATGAAGTTCCTAGGGTGATCATGCTATATGTCAACACCAACCTCATTCATCATATCAAGGATAACAGAGGTGCAAAGGAAATCTTGGATGCCTTCAAAACTCTCTTTGGAACGATGAATACTACTCAAGTCAATTGACTTAAACTTGAACTCCAATCTCAAGATGGGTGACTTCAACATGGTTGAGGTATATATTGCAAGGTTTAAGAACTTGAAGGTTGACATTATTCATGTTGGAGGAAAAGGCAAAACAAATTTGGAACTTGTAAGTATTGTTCTGAATAATCTTTCTCCAACGTTCAAATCTTTTGCTTTTATAATCTATAGTATTCCTTAATTTGTCAAGGATCCTATAACACCTACTCTTGAGGAGGTTTTCTCTAATCAACATTAAGTTCCTTTGAGGAATATGGGTGAACTACCCCCCAGATCAATCCCATTCAATGGCTGTCTCAACCCCTCTTAAATCTGAGTCCGACTGAGGTAAAGGGAAATACTCTAAATCCTTGAAGAAGAAAACAGTCATATGTAACTACTATCATAAGGAGGGCCATCCCTTCAAGTCTTGCCTTGCTTGTCTTCAGAAATTTGAGGAACTTGCAAGATCTACATAGGGAGCGAAGACCTTTTTGATGAAAATGCTGGATCTTCTTATACCACACATTTGGCAGTGCACTTTGCACTTTGGTCCTCTTCTTCTCAGCGAGAGTGGATTGTTGATTCCCAAACATGAATACCTTCTTACTCTGAGAATTTCACGAATTGCTGCTTAATGTAAATTCAGAAATTTCACCTCAACCTTTAGGTTCCCTGGATCTATTTCCAGTGAACTTTTAGCCTTAGAGCTTAATCTGAAATATAAGTCACAGTAATATATATTTCACTTCTGTCCAACCAAATACATAAGGAAGCCCAAGAAAATAAACAACAAACATTTGTACTTCCAAGGTAACTATGTTTCCAGCTCTTAGGGCACAAATCCCAACATATGATAGATCTGAAAATTACTTATTAACAACAGATTTGTTATAGCCACAAATCTGCCCTCTTGGGTTCTATATACTTGTCAAATAACTCAACAAATTCTGCTAACTGTGGATGATAAATCAACATACCAAACAGCCTTAGAAACTACTCATTCACCATGAGAATATAAACTGAAAATCAGATCTGCAAATACAAAAAGTTTGGACAGCAAAGGACACTTCATATATAGATAAGGATGAAGTTACAAGTACATACCAACAACTTATCACAAACTGGTACAAGATAGTCCTTCAAGCTTATCACAAGCTAGGATTCTCCAATGCCTCCAAACCAATGTTGCAAACATTGTGTCGCGGAATATATCACTAAGGGTCTGGAAAACAACTTATCAGCAACATTCCGGAAAATACTGGAAAACACTGGCAAACTTAAAGAATCCAAAAATATTCAATTATTTTCAATTTTTTGAACATCTAAAGCAACAACAACATCAAATAAACACATTGCTACATAAATATGAAAATAAAATTGATCTATAAGATGTCTAGTGATACATCACACATCAATATTGAATCGTGTCTTGAATCCTGGCTTCTAAGCCTCAAAATATCATCAAAACATATAATAAATGTACACACCATCACGAGTCATCTACAATGAAATCAGATAAATAATCTAGTGATTCCCTCTGCCCCTTTTACAAGCAAAGGTAATAGCTCTGGTAATGGCTCTTCCTCTAGATGAAGGTAGCTATGGGGCTGTTGTTGGACTCTAACTTCCTCTAGAAGAAGAAGGAGAAGCTAGACTTTGATGTCCTCTGCTAGTGCTACTACTAAGTCCAACTAGCGTTGTCTGTGTCTGTGAAGGTGGTGGCACATTCCCATTGTCAATAACCACTTCCTATAAAGGTGTTTTCTCTAGAACATCCTCCTCCTTTAATGCACTCTCCCCCCACCTCCTCTTGTGCCTCCTCCTGTAACCAATCATGGGTCAAGTCCATGACAGGCCTCTCAGTTTCCACCCTCCATGTTGTAGTGGTGTCAATCCCATCCAACAAGATGCCCTCCACATTAGTTGTTTTTTGAAGCTGCCTCACCCACAACCGGATATTGTAGTAGACATAGACCATGTCATTAAGGCATTGGGATCTCAACTTGTATGAGTGTCATAAATTATAATGCTTAATTCAGAGGGTGATAGGGCATAAAATTATAATTTATAATGAATTCAAAATTTAATTTGAAATTTTTTAACTTGTGCTTCTTGGTGTGTATTTTTTCAAACACACTCTAGTTTCCCTTGCAACTTGAAGAGCTACATGTTTGGCTAAACACCCGAATGACAACTTTTTGTAAATTGGGTTCTCTAGATCCATAGCTTGTCCACCAAGCATGTACAACAAATAAGAGAAACATAAGAAAAGACATTGAAATTTAAAACAAAGGAAGAAGAGAGATTAAAATTTGAAACAAAATGAAGCTTGGTATTTTGGTCATCCCGCCCTAAACAACCCTGTCAAATCCAAATGTTCTAGTGCCCATCCTATACATTTCCATTTCTTTAGAAATCTCCTCATGTTCTTGCAAACTTGGCACCATCCTTTGAACACATGAGGAATCCATCCATAACCTCCACATCAAATTTGAAACCATAGGAGTAAGAGAACACGTGGTTGAGGTGGATCCTTGCAGCATGAATGGGGTGATGGAGTGTGTTGTTCCATCGCTCATCAATCATCCTCCATATCAATAATCGTTTCTCATATCCTTCATCCCCTTTGTCCTCATAAGAGGCACAGATGGATTCTTTGGCCCTATCCATGGCATCATACAAGTAGCCCATTGTGGGCTTGTCTGCATCAGTGAAGCAAAGAACCTTTACCAAGGGGTCACTAATGGCACACACCTCCTCCACTCCCGCCCTTAAACTCTTCTGGTACGACACTAACCTAGATATGCCCCACCCCTCTGGTTTAGTTCTAAATGATAAAGCATGCCACTCATCTGAAAGGAACATCTCTTCACCTTCCACATACAATTCGGGAGAGACTGAAGAGAAATGAAGCCAATGACAAAACTTATGATTGTAAGATGCACCAACTCCCAATTATTTGTGAATTGTCTCGTCAAGCTAAGCATAGATGCATGATTATATATAAATTTTGTGATGCTCTTAGCCGATTCAAGCATATCCTTGATATAAGACATTTTATCCATATCCTCTAAAATGAAATCAATGCAATGTGCGACACAAGGAGTCTAAAACAAGTTCGAATACCTCAACATAAGCAACTTGCTAGTAACCACATAATTAGTAGTGTTACCCGTTATGAGTTGGACAACATTTTGCGGACCATCTCTTGGATGAACCCATCCAACAACTCACATAATAATGCTGCATATTTAACATGTGTAGATGCATCAACAGATTTAATAAACATTGACCTCCTAGGACAATAAACCAAGAAATCAAGAAGGGTCCTGCCCTTGTGATCAGTGCAACTGTCTAACATCATAATGCATCTAGTGACTTCCCATGATCCCTTAAGCTCCTCCAATTTGTGAGTGTAATCGAGCTTTTCATTTTCAAGGATAGGCCCTTTCAACTCGTCATAGGTAGGGGCCTTGTACCTTGGGCCAACAACAATAATAGCATCAAACGTAGACTAGTAGAATGGGTTGTTCTTGGCAATGCTGAAAAGAATGTCACTCCATAGAAAACATCTACCCACAAGTCTGTCTGCTTCTTGCTTCTCCTTTATTTTGACCATTGACCTAATAGAAGGTTGTGCACTAGATATGGTTCTTGGAACAAAGGAAGGTGAGGTCATTGAGGGCATTGTGGAAGGTGAGGCCAAGGACAAACTCTTACTTCCCACCACCCTGGATCTTGCAACTCCTCTGGCCGCAAGCTCAAGTCTCACAACTTCTCTCTCATCTCTCTTTTTATCCATACCTAGAAGTGATATATTGGCAATATGTGATTTTTGGGGTTGCATTTGGACAAATCCCCACTTCATGCCCTGAAATTTGTGCAAGGTGGTATTTCAGTCGGTTGATTGCCCTTGTAATTTCCTTCTCACACAACTTGCAATTTCAACTTTTCTCGATTATTAGGTTTAGTGGGGGCTCCCCATATTTCCACATAGGGTCCAAAGCTTTTGGCATTTTCCGATAGCAATGATTAAACCTAGGGGGAGAAAATGGAATTCAAGATTCAAAATACAAGAATGCTGTAAATAAAAAAAATTAGATCTAAATAAATGGTAGATCTCCCATTAAAAGTCAAGAAGAGGGAAAACTGATACAGATTGTAAACCTATATAAAAAATCTTAAAAAGCAAACAAAAACCATGTTGAAATTGTTACACATACTTGCAAATATGGAATCGCTGATGGGAATCAATCCCCACTCCACAATAAATTGTTGATGGAAAATGAAAACACTCTATTTCTAGTCCCTAGCTCAATGAAAAATGATGGAGATCTCCTTTGCTCTCAAACCCCTTCCCTCTATTTTGAAAATGAGTTAAAAAAATCAAATTCCCAGTTATAAAGTGCAATGTCGACGATCTTGGTGATATTTTGCATAGACTCGTGATGTTTCTTGAAAATATCACGATATTTTCTGTAGCGGAAAATATTGTGATTATTTTAGGCGATATTTTCGTCGGCTAAGACATATCGTGATGTGTTACAATATCCACAATAATATTGTGATGTTTGCAACATTGCTTCAAACCCTAGCTAGGGTATCCACCATCAATAGAAAACCCTAACCAATGATACAAAAGCCTAGCAAGGTGTTATCCCCAATTTCTAGGGATAAATAAGGAGATGATGTCTCGAGGCCCTCAAGTTGCAGACATGGAGTATCGAGAGACAGATGACTGGCAGCGTCCGCATACACAGACAAAGACCCACTTCACCACCACACATCTTGGATTTGTCACGATGGCATTCACCACATCAACTTGCTTTCAGAAGACAATGGGTCTTGCTCCATGAGGTACAAGTCAGGTATTGTGGTAAGTATCACTTTAATACTTGAGGCATTTGAGTATGTTGCATTTAAATCTGCTTTTGATTATAGAACGTCTGCTTGGAATTTATGCTCTTTTCCCTATTTCACCTTGGTGGTTGACATTGTGCCATAGTAAGTGGTCACCCTTGGGGATGGGTTTGCTACTGGGAGGTCCCCTTGACGAGTCATTGTGCCATTCCTGATCATACTTATCATTTTTCACACTTCATCCTTTTCACCTCCTTATCTTTTGGGATTTTCGGGTGTACTGACCCAAGAAGGGATTGTACCTTATTTCATGGGAAGAAGGGGCTGAAGGCCCAGAGGGAATGTAGCTGGCAAAAGATAAGAGCCAAAACTATAACCTTCCAGATGTTCGCCCAAAGAGGTATGAGAATGATGAAACGTTTCTCCTAAAAAATCAAAGACCTATAAGAAACAAATTCATATTTTATAGACGTCCCATTTGTTGAGGGATCTACACATGTGCGTTACAACCTTTGCTTTACCCCTATAGCACTCTGTGTACCTCTCCCTTCAAGTGACATTGTGGTACTTCCTCCCAAGTCTTATATTACCCTTTTGGAGTACCCAATTGTTCTGGACTTTAATTAATTAATGGAAAATAAATGGGCTTGGAAAAGGGATGCATTGAAAATGAAGGTGCAACACACCCTCTACTAAGGCACCCATAAATGAGAAAATACTAACCCTTGTATGCCATGAACCTCATGCCCAAAAGTCTTAACCCCCATCCGTTTCATCTTCTCCACATGACTTAGAGAGGGGTCCACCTAGGAAACACCCCTCGACTTAAGGAATGACTCACCCAATAGGTCGCCTTGACAACCATCCCATACCTAAACTTGGCAAATTGTATAGGGTCTTTGAGCACTTGTTTAATTTGATGAATAGTTCTAATGCACATGTTTAGGTGGCTCTTGTTTTAAATGTGATTTTACTTGCCATGATACATTTGACTTGAGACCCTTGGAGGGCGTATTTATCTGTCTTTGCAGAACCTTGTCTGATGGGCGTTTTGAAGGAACAAGCACAGCTTGGGCCTTCATTGGGGCAGGAGGCCCACAGGTTGGATGCCATGACCCAGACTTTGGGAGGAAGACAAAGGTTGGACGTTGCCTTTGGAGGCAAGAAAGAAGACCTTAGAGCTGACACCTAGCCCTATCTAGCCCAACGACTTGCCTTTAGAGGCCTTACACCACACTTTTGGGGCTTGACGTCTTGATTAGGGCTAGGGTTTGGTGGTGATGATGATGATTTGATGGACACTTGGCACCTTGTGATGAGAAGGATCCCTTGCACCATGGAGAAGACCCTAGCATTTGAAGGGAAGGCCTTAGGAGGCCCAACGACTTCCTCTTGTTGCTCAACGACTTGCTAAATGTGCCAAGACGTCATCCTAGAAGGGGTTGACATCACCCTTAGGGTTTCTTTTTGTGCAAATTTGTAAAGTTAAAATCAAATTACTTTGTAAAGGGGCAAAACAAAGGGAGATGGCTCCCGTATTTTGTGGTTTACCCTAACTAAATGTGGACAAACACTTTTTAGAGGTTTTGTATAAATAAGGTTCAAATTCATTTCATTTTAAGATAACTCTCTCATGTGAGAAGAGCTGCTTGGCTGAAATTGTCGCCTCTCTTGGGAAAACTTCATCTCTCTCTCTCTTTCTTATGCTATGGTTTATACTTCTCTTGTGGAGCTAAGTGGTGCGCTATCTCTTGGAGTCAATTCTCTTGCTACGGTGATGAAATTTTCTTGGTAAATAAGGGTTTATCTTGCATGCTTCTTGGAATTGGCAAGAAAAATCTGCATATTGTTAGTTCTTCTTGCTTGTTTCATGGTTGTTCTTGGTTAGATCCTTGGAGGAATATAAGGGCATATACCCTCCACCAAGTTTTATCATTATTGTTTATTGAATAAGCCATTGTGAAGGTTGCTAGGAGGAGTAAAAGGGCTTACACCCTCCTAGATTTACCTTGTTAGGGATACTTGTTCTAGGGAGTAAAAGGGCTTACACCCCTAGAGAAGTGGTAGACCTAACCTAATACAAGAAGACTCCATAACCCATTTGGCAAGGCACTAATATAATTTTGCATTGGAGAAATAAATTACTTGCATTGGTACACGTGATTTTGAGAGATCAAATTTGTTTAAGTTGGAATCTTTTCTTAGTGTCTTAAGCTTGCTCAAGCCACTAAGGCATCTTGATTGGCCTAGTAGTTCTCTGGTTATAATCAATTAAAAGCTACAACCATTAGGGCTGCAGCAAAACACATTCAAACTCTCTCTTTAACTTGCTTTTCAACCGTGAAAATTTGCTCGGAAGCCACTATTATTGTTCTACTACCTATTAGCTAACTTTTTGACGATTTACTTGCTGATTTTATGGTTGAAATTTTCTGCTGTAGCAAATCTTTGCTACAACCACTTGGCTGTTACTATAATTCTCTGAAAACACTACCTAACAACCCTCTTTTACCATCAAACTTTGTGCTAAAATATTGGAACATTATCCACTTGTTTAGTGCTTCATTGTCCAATAATTCTTTCGTACTTTGGATGGTTATTTCTGTAGTTAACAATAGTTATCTTTGCTGATATATATTTCTGTTTACTCCTGCAATTTAGGACAACAAGCTTCACTTGCTTGTCCCTTTGATATCTAGGCTTGTATCTTGATTATTTGTTTTGTCTCGGGTAGGTATAACACTCTAGTGCAGATACCCAAGTCTTTGGTAACCATCCTCCATCTGCAAGACTTACTTTCAAGCCATCCTCCACTTCTTATTTTGACCTATAGGGGCATCACCTTCCATCACTCCACTCTCCATCTCATTCCCCCTAGGGTCACCCGGGATTCCCCCCTTGTGTAGGATTTCTCCTTCCCTAAAGCGAAGGGAGTACTTATCTAAGGTGATAGTGGGTAGGTATTCCCATAGTTGTCTCACCTTTGTAGATTGGGTCAGGCTTTGTCCAACCTACAATCCGTGCGATAACACAAGGCATCCCACCAAACTATCTAGCCACACCAAAGGCTCTACAACAAGCTAGCATCAACACCAATACGTCCATCCTTGATCCTTCACCAAGCTTGCCTCATACAAGCTCTCCAAGCAAGGCATTTCACCATGCTCAAGGTCTCCACACCAGCGCTATTGTCTTTATTAGAGTTTACAAACCTTAGCTAACTTGCATCACACAAGTTCAAGGCTTACAAGACAACTCTAGCACTAGTCTCCAAGTCCTCATGTCCATCCTAAGGTTTTAGTCTTCAAACCCCGTGACTTCAACTCTCGTGTCAACACAAGCACCAAGACCTCCATGGAACATCAAGAGTACAATACACAAATCTTGTTCCAAGTAATGTATCACACTAAGCTCAAGACAACTCCACGCATCAAGCAAGGCTACTCATCTAGCACTCCATGATCTTGCCTAGCCTCAATGCATCACACAAGAACAAGCCTGCAATGTCCTCTAAAGCAATAGCTCGCTTCTTCATGTCTTCTTTAGAGTTGGAACCCTCATGCTAATTGATGAGTCCCACAATTAACTTGTTTGCTCATCTTTTTATGGTTATTTATCTCCCCAAAACCCTAAGCTTTGTGACCTTTGAATACAACATCTGTTGAGTTGACTAATTTTGTATCCATTTACACTTTTTAATTACTTGCAATTGGTTGATTTGGCAATGTTCTATGGGATTTTATGACGAAATATATGAGTTTGCATATGTGCTTGATGAATAATGTGTTAGCAGTAGATTTGTTGATGAATCATGAATACTATATTTTGCTTGCTGTGGAATTTTATAGTTACCGGAGAATGATTATTTATTGATTTCATCAATGTAGAGAAATTTCTCACTAGTACTTATGTGCATTATTATGTTATGAATCAAAAGACAAAGTAGGCTGCAGAGTCTTCTCGAATCCATAGTCCATTGTACACACAAAACCAATTGAAGTCCATAAGCTAGGTGGTAGTAGTGAAATAGGCGTGCAAATTCTACCCATTATTTCATCTTGATCAAGAAGGAAGATGGGCTTGTGAAATTTTGCCTCTTTAATGGTCTTTCAGCCCAATTAAGAAGGAAGATGGTCTTGCGAATTTGCCTCTCCATCCCATCAGTTTCACCGGTCAAGAAGGGCAATGTCTCCAAAAAGTTGTTTCTTCAGCGACAGCTAGTATGATGGCTAATATTGCGAGGAAGATGACAATTCTTGGGGGACAATTAGTTTGGGGGAGTCTTGGAACTCCCTAGCATCCACCTTGAGGGATCAAAGAACTCCCCAATATAAATGTACCCATATGCAACTTGATTTTGGTTAGATTCTAGATTCTTCTTAGCTAGGGTTAGAGTTACAACTTGCAGATTAGAGTTGTAATCTTGAAGAACAATTTTGTTGATGAAATAAAAATTGCTATTGTAGAGTTGAGTCGAAGTTCATTACAAGGGTTCATTAGTTCTCCTCAAGTCAAGGTCCACTTGAAAAGGTTTGTTGGTGAATGCACCTTCCCTGTTTTCGGTTTTCAGTTGTGTGTTCTATCATTTGTCATTCCAACATCCTGCACGCTTGTAAGTGGTTGAGGAATTGTTATATGTTAGTTTCAATAGTTATTTGTTCATTGCATTTTTTGTTGAAGTTCTTTCACCAACATACCATGACCATGTGGTTGGTAGATGAAATGTTATGATGTTGAGCACGCTATAGAGTTAGTTCTATTTTTTGTAGCATTCAACTTTATTTTCTATAACATTTATTTTTTGCTTTCATGGTTATTTACTTTTAAGCATTGTATTTACATTTATGAAGTGTGGGGGGATTTTGAAACCTCGAGCTTGGAGAGCCAAAGGGAACTTTGTGCCTTGGATGACTTAAGCTACAAAATACTTACATAGGATAAAATAGTTACAGTAGTTAAATGCATATAGCAACATTTAGTTCCATAGCAAATAGAGTTAGTACTGTAGATTAATTAAGTGGCATTTGAAGCCTTGAGGTTTCATAGATAGTGCACAACTCTTTGAAAGCTTATGCACGTCGATAATTTAAGTCAGCAATGCATAATTGCTGTAATTCTTTGGCTCACCACTACCTCCTTTTGCTTCAAAATGTGAGCCACAACTTTTACAAGACAATGCAAGGTGTGAGTAACTCAAGCCAATAAGCAAAGCTTGCAGTTGTATTTATGTCTTCAAATACTCTAGTGTGACGTTCTCCTCTAGGGTTTTCTTGCATGGCACAAACCCTAGCATCCTCTTCCATTTCACAAGAGCAAACTTTCCAAGAACACCTAAGCAGTATCTGTTAAGGTTTAAGCTATTATTAGAGTTCTTTGCATTTTACTAGATAACAATAGCATAAGATAGGATCACTGAGAAATACACAATCACAAGAGACACATCATTTATCCTGGGAAACCCTCATGGGGGAGAAAACCCAACAAAACTTCCTTATTATAGATAGCCAATACAATGCCAAGAGATAACTCAAACAAATACATAAAGTCCTCTCCCAAGAATGCGCCTCTCTCTCTCTCTCTCTCTCTCTCTCTCTCTCTCTCTCTTCTCCAACTGCAGCTCTTGAACTTACTCCTCAAATGAACAAGTGAGTGTGTGTCTAAGTGAGCCGCTAGCCTCCTTATTTATACAACTTTGGCACGTGTGGAGGTGTCTTTTCACTGGCAGGGTCGACTTCTCAATCTGGGTGGTTATAACCACCTTTAATATATTCTGGGGCTGACTTCTTATTCTGCCTATTACAATTATGTTTTGACCAATCCGCAAAAGGGGATTTGGTCTTTTACAATAATCGACATGATCAATCCGCAATAGGGGATTGATCTAATGAATAATACAACAATAGTAATTAGAATACACTTTGCAGTTACATTATTTCAACACTCCCCCTTAACAAGAAGGGTATTCTACAACAACATTAGGCGAGAGAGAGAGGGCAACATCATCAACGACATCAGGTGAGTGAGAGGACAGCATTATCAACAACATCTTGGAACACTGACTGGCATATCTATAAATCATCGAAAGTTTTTCTCATCATCAACACAACACAGAGGCTGGAGCATCATCAACACAGCATGGAGTTGGAGTAGCATCATCATCCTCATCGGCATGAGGCTAAGGTAACACCATCATCATCATCTTCAGCATTAAAGCTGAAAGAATATCTTCATCATCATCTTCAGCAAGGACTCAGGAGCTGAAGTGGCATCATCATCATCATCTTCAGCAAGAGGCTGAAGTGGCATCATCATCATCATCTTCAGCAAGAGGCTGAAGTGGCATCATCATCATCAACTGCATCAACATGGATTAGTATAACACTAATACATCATCATCATCAATAACAACACAAGGATGATACAACATCAAGAGCAACAATATCACAACACAAAGGCTGGCAACACAACATGAGGCTGGCAACACATCATCACATCATGAGGTTGACACATCATCACAACACGAGGCTGGCATGTCATTAGCATGAGGCTGGCATCACAACACTTAAGCTGGCAACACATCATCACAGCACGACGCTGGCACATCATCACAGCACGAGGTTGGCTCATCATCACAGCACGAGGCTGGCTCATCATCACAACATGAGGCTGGCACACTACACAACAATTAAGCTGGAATCACAATACTAGACTGGCTTTACGTCACAACAATTAAGCTGGAAGCACAATACTAGGCTGGCTTTACGTCACAGCAATTAAGTTGGAAGCACGATACTAGGCATATCTCAACACAACAATTAAGCTGGAAGCACAGAACTAGACTGGCTTTACGTCACAACAATTAAGCTGGAAGCACAGTACTAGGCTGGCATATCTCAACACTACTCCCCCTTTCGAGGGAGGTCCTTTCGGACTATACCAAGCTTATCTCGAAAGTGCTCAGACTTTACACGAGATAGAGGCTTGGTCAACACATCGGCAACCTGTTCATCCGTGCTAACATATTGGAGCTTTATGGCTCCTCTCTGCACCATGTCATGGATGTAATGATATCGGATCTCTATGTGCTTCAACTTGTCATGAAAAACAGGATTCTTTATCATCTTTATGCAGCTCTGGTTGTCACATAGGATCGTGGTTGCTTCCATCTCTAGGTCGAATAGACCGGTCAACAACTTTCGAAGCCATATAGCTTCGCAGCAGGCAGAACACACAACAATGTATTCTGCTTCCGCTGTACTGAGAGCAATGCTGGATTACTTCCTACTCTGCCATGAGATCATGGCGGATCCTGAAACAACATCCTGAAGTGCTCTTCCTGTTAGAGACACTTTCAACCCATTTTGAATCAGTGTACCCACTTAGTGTGAAATCATGATCTCCATCATAGCTTAGACCACAATCTAATGTACCCTTAAGGTACCTCATCACATGTTTTGCAGCAACTAGGTGAACATGTTTGGGTTCTACCAGAAACTGACTCAAGGTGTTCACGACAAAATAGATATCTGGTCTGGTGTTCGTCAGGTACATTAGCGATCCAATGATTTGTTTATACAGCGTGGCATCAATCAATTCTGATGAAGTGTCGACCAGTAGCTTCAACTTCGTTTCCATGGGTGTATTCATGGACTTGCACTCCAACATGTCGAATCTCTTCAGGATTTCGACTGCATACTTCCCTTGGTTAAGGAAGATTCTCTCTGGACTCTGCCATACCTCAAGACCTAAGAAATAATGCATTAGGCTAAGGTCTTTCATCTCAAATTCTGAAGCGAGCTTCTTCTTTCATTTGGTGATGAGCTTTTCTTCTCTAGTTAAGAATATATAGCAGAAACATCATCGGCTCATCATTCATAACCTTGAAGTAGAGGTTTTTAGTCTTGGTAAAGCCCAAGCTCGTCAGGAAACTGTCAATTCTGCCATATCAAGCTCTAGGAGCTTGCTTCAACATGTACAAATCCTTCTTCAACATGAGTCTTTCTATCTTCAATCTTCAAATCAATTTTTCTTATTACATTGTACCAATCTGGTACACTTGCTCAGCTGCAACTCAATCTGCACAATCATGTGCTAGCTCTATGTGCTTTCTGTAAGGCACTATCTGTCTCACTGTCTGGGAGTATGTCCTCTACTCTCTCTGCAACTGTTCCTTTTGGAATGTGGGATTCTGCACCTGCAGCTGCTCTGAGGCTGAGAATGACTGCTTCATTCTCACTGTGGCTGCTAACATATGAGAATAACTCCTCTTATTTTATCACGACAACAGTTTCATCTAAAACTGAGAGTGCCTCAATAACTGATACTGAGGATAGCTCTTCTTCTTTCATGGGGGTAATGCTATCATAGTCATGTCTCCATGACCCAACTGATGTACTGCACCAACTGCCACTCAATTTTAAATATGGGGATTGCTCCCCCTGCATCTCATACT
>ML776574.1:1749315-1784785 GCA_009831015.1 Picea engelmannii | reverse complement strand
AGTATTTACCTCTATATGCTCACATGCTATCAAGTATAATACTTTACAAAGACTGCTATCTCAACTATAGTGGTTACTTGTAAAGGGGTAGTCATCAACTTGTCATGTGTACCTTTGAATCTTATCAACTTAATTGATCAAACCTGGAGCCTTGTCCTCAAGAATGAGTGTGCTTGCTTTTCTTCCAAGTCTCCTTCACTCAAGATGACGAGGGCTTTCTTCAACCTGTCTTCTGTACTAAGACAATATGCTATCTTGACAGAAGGTTGGGTTAGAGGATAAACTCTATGATCTCAACTTTTAATCCATCTAATACCTTGACTCAGATTTTGATCAAAGGTTAGAATGATGGTCATAGCTACAACATGCAACACTGATCAAAATAATTTCATAACAAATAGATGCATATCGGAATAATCACACCTGGGTTGCATTATTCCTTTGAATGTGTTGGATCTTGAGATCCTTCTGGATCTATGGCAAGAGATCCCTTCTCCTGCAAATACCCTTTAAATCTTCATTGTTTAAACATGTGTGAGTACATACCTCTGACAGCACTTGCAGGTAGAGGCACCATCTGATAGCAACAATAATGATCACCAACTCTTAAGTACTTCAAGGGTGATTGCAATTGGTACTACGGCTGCAACTGCAACTGCAATTGATACTGCAACTGGTTCTGAGACTGCAACTGCAACTGCAACTGCAACTGCAACTTAGGGTTTTATGAGGAAATCCTAATTTTTCAAACTTCAAATTTTGAAATTCTGATCCAGGGGATAGATGCGCTGAGCTGAGGCGAGTTAGTTGGTGCAGTCAAATTTTTGAAAATCCAACTTTTACCCCCTCAAACTTGACCAACGGATTTCTGGACTGGTGCTTCTGGTTTTCTGGTACCTCTGGTACTTCTAGTACTTTGGTTTTCTGGTACTTTGTGAAAACTAGGGTTTCACTTTTCGGGAGATCTAGCCACTAAAAAGTTGTGTTGAGGATGCCAAAGTGATCCTTGAGGAAGGGCGCACTTTTCTAGATGGTTTTGGGGTTGAAATACTTCTTCAATAAAAAGCCCTAATTTGCATGTACGACAACAGTGACGTTTTTCACTTTCTCTTCTGAAAGATGCTCTCTTTAGCTTAGCTCTGAAACCATGTTAAGGTTTAAGCTATTATTAGAGTTCTTTGCAGTTTACTAGATAACAATAGCATAAGATAGGATCACTGAGAAATACACAATCATAAGAGACACATCATTTATCCTGGGAAACCCTCATGGGGGAGAAAACCCAACAAAACTTCCTTATTATAGATAGCCAATACAATGCCAAGAGATAACTCAAACAAATATAGAAAGTCCTCTCCCAAGAATGTGCCTCTCTCTCTCTCTTCTCCAACTGCAGCTTCGAAACTTGCTCCTCAAATGAACAAGTGAGTGTGTGTCTAAGTGAGGCGCTAGCCTTCTTATTTATACAACTCTGGCACGTGTGGAGGTGTCTTTTCATTGGCAGGGCCGACTTCTCAATTTGCGTGGTTATAACCACCTTTAATATATTCTGGGGCCTCTTTAATATATTTTGGGGCCGACTTCTTATTCTGCCTATTACAATTATGTTTTGACCAATCCGCAAAAGGGGATTTGGTCTTTTACAATAGCCGACATGATCAATCCGCAATAGGGGATTGATCTAATGAATAATACAATAATAATAATTAGAATACACTTTGCAGTTGCATAATTTCAACAGTATCATCCAGGGTTCACATCACAAACCCTAGGTCTTGCTTCCTACAAGACTTCTCCAAGACAATAAGGATAGAATAATGTGTCAATCGATAATGAGCGACGACAAAGGCTCTCTCCTCCCTTTATATAGAATAGGTGAGGGAGGCCAACCTAAAACATGGACTAGGTCCAGACAAGTAACCCTAGACCTAAGTCAACATGGAAACCCTACATGGAGCACTCTACATACAAGGATGATAAACCTCACAATAGGGTTTTACCCAACCCTAAGTTGGTGTGCCCTCCAAGCATTATCTTGCCAACGCCCTTCCTCCAAGGTGGTGCACCCTTCATGCATTATCCTGCTCGGGATCAACGCCCCTCCTTCAAGATGGTGTGCCCTCCAAGCATTATCTTGCTTGGGCTCAACTCCCCTCCTCCAAGATGGTGTGCTATCCAATGAGTAGTTAGCGCAATGCTCCGTCTTACATGGTTGTTCATTATCCAAGTATCCTCATGCAAGGCGCTCCTCTAGCTGTGTACCACATGTCCTCTTGCGACAAACACTCCTCAACATGTGTGCCAAGGTAGTTACTTGCTCCAATGCTTCTCCTCAACGTATGTGTCCGGGTCAACAACCAACCTCCATGAAGTATGCTTCTCAACCTAAGCATCCTCAAGTCAAGTATTCAACCTCCAAGGTGTATGTCACAAGGTCCCATGCTCTTAGGGCTAAGTGTCCTCTCCCAAGTGCCTAGCGCTCATCCACCTAAGTAGGTACCTTTCCTAATCAAGCAATTGAATCCTCCATTGTCTGCACCCAATGGGTTAGACATCATGCCATATAAGATAACAACCTCCCAGGTAAGTGCGCTATGCTAGCACTCTATCCGAGGTCAAGCATCCACTCAAACTGAGCCATCCATATGTCCACCAAGCATTATCAAGGGACTAGGAGACCTAGTGCTCACCTAGCTAGGTCAAAACACTTTTGGAGTAACCCCAAAAGCTAGCACTCTTTGACTATAGACATCAGGATAGTGGAGAGAAGGTGGTTATTAGTGACGATTTAGCCTTATAGGTTACATCTGTGGTGATGTCTTTATTGATACAACTAATTTTGGAGATGTTCTTCAAGTTTCGCATTGGACAAAATCTTCTTTCTATTTATTGCATTACACATGCCAATAAAAAGGTGGAATTATGGCCGGATCTATGGGTTGTAAAGGACATAAGTGTTGGCTTCAAGGTGGTTTCTTTAGGATACTATGATGAATCCAATCCATATGTACAAGTTGGAGAAGACTCCTATTTTTTCAAAGAAAAAAGGGTTTGTTGCTATGCTAGCCAATGTTGACGACACAAGCATGCTATGACATCAGTAACTTGGTCACGCCAATTATGGATCTTTGTGACATATGAGTCGACTAGTTATCGTTGATGAGCTTTGATGGATTGAACCACCTAGTGGTGTTTGTGAAGGGTGTGCAAAGGGGAAATATCATAGGAAAGGACAAAGCGAAGCAAGCTTGTCAATCTCTTGCATTGGCTCATAGTGATATCTATGGACCTATGGCTACATCTTCTATTGGGGGAGCTAAGTACTTCCTCACCTTCATTGATTATTTTTTCGCTTTCTTTGGGTATACACCATTAAATCTATGGATGAGTCATTGGAAAGTTCTAAGAATTCAAATTTCTTGTGGAAAATCAAAGCAATAGGAGGATCAAGTGTCTCAACACTGATGGCAGGGGTGAATATTTTAGCAATGCTTTCCATCATTTCTCATATCTTAGGGCATCTCTTGGTAGAGAATCGTTCCTTACCCTCCACAACAAAATAGAGTAGCAAAACGAAAGAATAGGGCTATCATGGAGATGGCTCATTTTATGTTTCACTCCAAGAAAATGAAGCTTTCATTTTGGGGAGAGACGGTTGTTTGCTCAACCCATATCATCCATAGAATGCGTACTTGTGCTATTACAGGTATGGCTCCTTATGAGAAATGATATCTCAACAAACGTTCTATTTCACATTTTAGAACTTTTTGGATCTAGTGCACGTGTCCTTGCTCCTAATGAAAGGAAAAACACATCAACATCTCTAGACTCCTAGTATACTCTGGTTGGCTACAAAAAATTTCTAGTATAGCACCTTTATGATCCCATCACTCATAAGGTGGTTGAATAGAGAGGATATTTTTGATGAGGTTCCTACTCACGATCCGTCAAGGTCTCTCCTATTACTTCTTTCAGAAGATTCTTTAGATGGTTCTTAGCATGCTTTTATGGACCATGCTTATTCTTATCACTTTGGAAGTACTCTTTTAAATGACTCCAACCGTGTTTTAATGGACCCTTTTGCTTCACACTATGATGTTGGTCCTCCCTCTACTTATATGAGTTCTCTCTCAATTACTCCTATAGTGTTTGGGTAGACTCCTATGGCTGATGCAGACCCTGTTGATGATTCATCCAGTCTTCCTATTGTAGACGTCTCTTCACTTCATGATACTCTTGCTAATTGCTCATCTAGTCCTCATGTTGTAGATGACGATGCTCTTATTAGTGGCTCATCTAGTCCTCATGTTGCAGAGGACTTCTCACCTATTCAAGATGCTTCTAATAAATCAACTCCATTATTCAGTGATTAAGGTGGAGATACCATGCATGATTCGCCTCACTAATTACTCTTCCCGCAGATATGTTAAAGCCTATATCTAAGTGGGCTATCTTCACAAAGTCTCTTGTTGGTTCATCTGTGTGCTATCAGGAAGAATCTCCTCTACTTCAGACTGTTGAATGTTTTCAAGATGGATCTGATGTAGATAAGTTTCTTGCTAGCTCATTTGAGCACTATTAGGAGGAATGTTCTCAACCATGGAACACTATTATTCGTTTTTTTGATGTCCCTACCGAACCTCAACATCTCCCACTCAAATCTTTGTAGTCTTGATTGTTTAATCTTGATGGCTTTATGAAGGAGAGATGTGGAGCTTATGGGGGTGGTATGGTCCTTTGCTCGACATCAAAGGGGGAAAATAAATCTTGTAATCTTGTATTGTAATGGCTTCTACCTGTGGCTCTTTGTTCAATTCAAGGTGGGGTGTTGGAATTATTTGTGTATTCTATACATGTGGCCATGACCCATTCATATGTATCATTATGTACTTGTAACTATGGCTAAGGCCATATTCTATTTCATTGATTCTATACTAGGTTTATGGTTAGGCCGACTTAGTCAAACTTGATATGTAGGCTCAACAATCCTCTTGGCATGTGTGCCCTTGTTATGTGGACCCATAACCTCTCTTTGAAGGACACCTCGCTTGAGTTGTGTATAAATACACAACTCAAGATCTCATTACATAATCTCATCTTGATCTTCTTGATTAATTATACAAAGTGTGATAAGCTTAAGGGCACTTATATTTGGTGTTTTTTCTCTTGTGATTGGCATTTTCTCTTGGGTGCACTTGTGCATTTCTGTTTCAATGCACTTTGCTTGGTTTTTGCACTCTCTGTCTAGCACACTAGACCTAACTCTCTCTAGCACACTTATGAGGAGCTATTTCAAAATTTTGTTCAGATTTGGTTCCATCAATTCTCTTGTCGACCCTTGGAAATCTCAACATTTTTGAGTAGAGTTTTGTCACTAATGAAAGCAACTTAAATTTAGTATTATTTTTTAACATTGGTATGTTACACATTGTAGTAAAGTTATGCATTATCAAATTGATAAAAATAACACTAGTGAAATAGAAGGTTTACCCCTATTGGAGGATAGAAGACAAAGGACAATAGAAGTTCTCCATGTATATGGAGCCCCCGTAGAAAGAATTGGGTGAAACTTAATTTCGATGATGTAGCTAGGGGAAATCCAACCATTCTAGGGGAGGAGTGATCTAGGACAAGCAAGGAATAAAAAGAGGTGTTCTCTATAAGTTTTTAGGGATATCAATAGATACTAGAGCTTAAGTGGATGCACTAGTCGAAGGCGTAAAACTATGTATTAAACTTGGCCTCCAAAACATATAAGTGGAAGGGGATTGTAGGATTATCATCGTTCTCCTCCAAAACAAGAGTAAGGAATGCTTGTCATACCCACAAAACAAAATCAGATGGATTGAACTGCTAAGGTAGATAGGATATAATCTACATGCACACTAGAAGAGTAAGGAACAAAATTGATGACTGGTTGGTTAATGTGGTAGTCAACAAGCAGGGCAAGGGCATGGTCAGTGTGATGTTAATGATGATGTTAGAGAAGTTAGGGGTGGGAAGTTAGCTTAGGTCCCTATGTTATTACCCAAGTTAATTTTCCTAGGATGGTCATCCTCTCACTTGCCACCCACCTTATCATCCCCCTTCTTATCATTCAGATCCTTGTCATATTCTTGTTATTTATAATCAATTTGCTAAAGACCTCTGAAAGGCCCTTGAATGATGATCTGCTATTGCATTTGAGGCCCCAACATCATTGGACATTAATGGTGCATGGTGGTGGAATAGAGCATATCTTCAATTTGGTTCATTCTCCAAGCCCATTTTGACATTGTCAAAGCCAAAGGAAGATGGAGCTTAGTGGTCCAAGTAGGAGTGGTAGAAGGAAAAACTCATGCTCGATCACTCTGGACCAATCGAAGGAAGAGGATATGGCAATACTGGGCCGAGACTCAAGACTGTAGAACATTTGGCATGAGAGAACAATGATGCCATAGAGGACGAAATGAAAGCTACGGGAGAGACAATGCACTAGGTCTCACGGGCACTTTAGAACCTAGACTTGATAATGGTGATTTTGGGGAATATTGTAAAAGAGAATGGAGAATTCACATCAAGAGAGATTTCAGATGTGAATTGAGTATGAGGAATGAAACGTTGCTTCTTAGCAGTTGTCTTCAATGGACTTCAGCAGAGCAAGGTTTGCATGGCTCCTTCATTTGACAGAGCTAGGGAGATGTGGGTAGCTTGAAAGTTTCCCTCAATGAGGGTGATGGCAGCTCGAGCATATGTATTTTAGAGTACAAATAAGCACCATGGATCCACCCCTCACCACCTTAGCTGACAGTCGGGACCCAGACATGCATGCATGTTAGGAATTTCTTTTTCACTCAGGATTTTAATACCTTCTGTTCTAGTACTAACCTAACAGGGCTGTTAGATAATAGGATTCAGTTGATATCGTCTTAAGAAGTTAGTATGCTTGCTCTGTTTTGGTGCATTTTGAACTTATGGTTTTTTGGGCCTGTACAGTCTCATGGGTTTACCATGGGAAAATCTATATTTTAGAGATATCAAATACCTTAGGTTGTGGACAATGTACTTATCACCAGGCTTGGTGAAAACAATAATATAGATAAATTTTATATTTTTCAGAAAAAAAAAGAAATTAAAGTTTTGCAAAGGAATCATGAAATGTGTGTGATTTTATTTGTTTTTCTGAACTTAAATGTACTGATTTTTGCATAAAAACATGCAAACTATTTAAATATACTGTCAATTTTTAACATTGGTATATTATGTGTTGAGAATGTAGCAAGGAAGGTCTTCCACACATTGCAGCGCTCCAGCATAATGGAGGACAATGAAACAGTAGTCAAGTTGATTAATTTAATTTTTCCTAAAATTTAACTTAGAAAAATGACTGTTGATGTGTTAATTTTTTCAGTTGACATATTGAGCACCTTTTCTAAGGTTAAAGTGAAAATAATTTAAGTGATGGATATTTTAATCTTAGCCATCCATCTTGGAGAGTGAGGGAGAGTTAATCTCAGCCCTCCATCGTTATGAGATTAGGGTTTTTGCTTGCTCAAGGGTTAATAATGAGATCGACTTGGCTAGAGGGCCCATTATTGAGAAAAGAGAGTCGATTTGGAGCTTGAGAGGAGCTATCGACTTAGAGTTTGTGAGAAAAGATTTGCAGGGAGACGAAGGAGAAATTTCTTGCAGTGACCGATCCACTTCTAGAGGTTGAGCAGAGGTCGATTTCCAGATCTGCAGAGGAGTCGCTAGGGTGACGCAGGGCCCATGCAGAGAGCTGTACGGATTACGCAGAAGCTCTTGTTGAGGGTTTTGCTGAAGCACTGGGGTTTCAAAGGATAAGGAAAGGGATATACTTCATCTCTGAAGATTAATGTTGGAGTTTTCCTCAATATTTTGGCTGCGCCGATTTTTATTGTAAGATCTCTATATTTTCCTGCTGAATAATAAAATCCACAAATCTGCTGCACTGGTTTTCCCTCTGGGGTTTTTCCTGGGACTATTGTCCAAAAAGCTTTGTGTACTATTGATGTGATTGCTGTTGTCTTCTACTTTAGATCCTGGTTATTATTTTTCTGCTGTGCAATTTTATTTGTGAAAATAACCTAGTTGTAACTATAAATCAGAAAATTTGTGGTTCATTTGCTGGGTTTAGAGAAAATCTCACATGGTATCAGAGCAGGACTGTTGAAGAGGCAACATTACCGGTGGATTGTTGAGATCTAAGGCACATAATCAAAGCAGTGCTAGAGTAAGGCAACTAAGGGTTTGAGCCATGAGGGTTTAAACAACAACACCTTCAGCAATGGCCATGTCTTTGAGGGTTGAGAATAGGCTACAAGGGGCTCATAACTACCCCACCTGGAAAGAAAGGATGACTATGGTGTTGGATGTCAATGGTGTCCTTGAACATACACCAGAGACTGCAACTGCTCCTACAGATGCAACTCAACTAGCCATCTGGAATAAGGGTGAGGCTAAAGCAAAGAGCCTACTTCTTGATGGGATTAAAGATCACGTGATCCAACATCTCTTAGGAAAGAATACCGCAAAGGATATGTGGAAAGCCTTGAGTGACCTCTACCAGCAAAAGAATGAGAACAGGGTAATGGTGTTGCGTGAGAGATTACATAGCTCTAAGATGGCCAAGGGCGAGGGTATGGTTCCATATCTTACCAGATTGACGCAGATCAGGGATGAGCTCGCTGCAGTCGACGAGAGACTAAGGATGCTGAGCTAGTACGTGTAGCACTAAATGGTTTTTCGAAGTCATGGGACTTATTTGTCCGTGGAGTTGTAGCTCGGGAGAAGCTCCCTGAATGGTAGCGCCTTTGGGACGATTTTGTACAGGAACAAATCCGACTTGGTCAGTCGGGTGGATCATCATCTTCACCACAGATCGTGGACGAGGAGGGTTTGGCTCTTGCAAGCAAAGGCAAGGGCAAAGCAAAGAAGAAAGGTGGAAACAAGAAGGACATTGACTTCTCTAAATTCAAACGTTTGTAGTGTCACAAGATGGGACACTTTGCCTCATAGTGTCTGGAGAAGAAGAAGAAGAACCAACCGTAGATGGGAGCTTCTACAGCAGTGGATGAGTTTGCCAAAAGCTTCGAGGAGTATTTTTGCTTCATAGCCTGTATGTCTAGCGCAACAGTCTCAGACATGCGGTTTGTTGACAACGAAGCATCTTGTCATATGACAGGGCGCATGGAGTTTTTCACTAGGTTACAGGAGGGAGGCATGAATATGATTATAGAGCTCGGAGATGAGCGCTACAAGGCGCAAGGGGTTGGCACAATTTTGTTTTAGAGGGAGTTGGGTAAACCACTTCGGTTTATTGACGTACTATATGTTCCGGGGTTGACAAAGAACCTCATCTCGGTCTCTACTTTGGAGGATAAAGGGTATGAAGTCACCTTCCGTAAGGGAAGGGTGTTCGTCAGGCTAGCAGGGTAAAGTGAGAAGATGGACATGATGATTGGGGTTCAAGAAGAGGTGTACAAACTATAGTTTCAGCTAGGAAGAGCATTGGTTAGTACAACCACAGACATGGGTGAATTGTGGCAGAGGAGGATGGCGCACTTACACTTTGGTGCGCTGAGGCACTTGAGACAGGCAGTCATAGGATTGCCTAAGTTCATAGTAGAGAGGCATGACCCTTGTAAGGGTTGTGCAATGAGCAAGTATGCCCGGAGACCATTTCCACCAAGCGAGCACATGAGTCTTGGATTTGATTCATTTAGACGTATGTGGTCCGATGAGCGTGGAGTCAGTGAGTGGCTTCAAATATTTTGTTCTGTTCATAGATGACTACTCCAGGAAGACCTGGATTTACTTTCTGAAGGCCAAGGATGAGGTCTTTGACAAGTTCTAGGAGTTTAGGGCTCTAGTAGAGAACCAGACTGGTAGGAAGATTCGGGTTTTGAGATCTGACAATGGGGGTGAGTACACCTCCAAGGAGTTTGTGTATTATTGCGCAGCAGTAGGGATCAAGAAGGAACTAACTGTTCCTTACAATCCTCAACAGAATGGAGTGGCCGAGAGGAAGAACAGGACTATAGTCGGAGCAACATGGGTGATGAAACACGATCAGGGTTTGCCATTGTTTTTGTGGGCGGAGGCTAGTCACACTGTTGTATACATACAAAACAGGAGTCCCCACACAGTTTTGGGGAAGTTGACACCCGAGGAGGTATTTACAGGTACCGGGCCGGATGTGAGTCATTTTCGAATCTGGGGTAGCATATGCTACTGTCACGTCCCTTTGGAGAAGAGGACGAAGTTGGACCCTGTTGCCGCCTAATTTGCACTTCGGGTTAGCGTGGAGAAATCTTAATCCACTGGGTGCAACCTTGGGGGCAAGTTTGAAGTTGAGATACTGTAACCTCTACTCTCAACTTCTCCGTCTAGGCCAACTCCTAGTGAAGCCAAGGGGGGTAGTCCCTAAGAAAATAATCTAAGGTTTTTAATCTAAGAATGATAAAATCAACTTCTAGGAGTTAATATGATGAAACAAGATTTATAACAACAACATATGACTCAAATATAATTAAAGGATACACCCTGTCAATACATGCAAAGAGTCATTCACATTTATAACATACTCCAAATATAGATGATTTGAATAGTAAATGCTTTGAAGTAAAATAATCCAATCGGATAGAAAAAAGTAAAGATCGGTGTAGGAAAAGTAAATGTGATGTTTTGAATATGTCGCGTTTATTTTATCTTGAGTATTTTATTATTCGTGGAAGAACAATATATTAGTTTGGGATAAAAGTGAAGTGGGGATTAAAGTCGGGGTTACCACTCTTTGTGTGCAAAAGTGTTTATGTAGCCTATCTTACTTGCTAATCTTGGGTTCTTATAGACTTGCCGATCGGGTGTGCCATAGGTCCAGCGGGGAGAGAACCTCGATCTCAAAGTTTCCCCCTGACTTAACACAGTCCACCCAGGGTAGAGGTCTTAGACATTAGCACAATAAGACAAATTTTTCTAATTAAAACTAGCATGTGTCAACTACTCCCTTTCTGATCCCTAATGGCCAATTGTGGGTAGTCACAATGAGAAGAGCATACTAAAGTTTATAACCAACTGGTTTATTTCCAGTATGTAACAAAAAGGAAACTATTCTAGCAATTAATGTTCTAGATGGATGATACATGCAAGGTGGATCTAAGCTAGAACTTAAAAAAACAACTACTCTAAATTGTGGTTTATTTTATCAGTAAGTTAGGTGATGTGAGTTCTTTTTATCTTTTTTAGGAGTTAAAAAACTTAAGCAAAAATTTGAAAGTAATCACAACAAGAGAAAAGACACTGACACTGGTCCCCCTACAAGGACAAGGCAAGGCAATGTGTAGCCTATGCCGCTTTATTGAAATGATTACAACTCTTTTTCTTTGTGACAATGCACAAATTTTCTCAAGGCAAGAAGGTGCCCAATTGCTTCAAGGGTTTTTGAGAAAGATTGAATCTTCAAAAATTCGCTAGAATCTCCCCTTGTACTTGTTACTTCAATGTAAAAACAACAAACAGTTAGTCCTACAAGATGCCCAAAAACACTTTCAAAGTGTTTTGGAACACCCCTAACAAATTGGAAAAAATCTAAGTAAAAATTATGGCAAACCAACAGTAAAGGAACTAAGGAGAGGAAGCTAATAAGCTAACCCCCTAGGATCTTTATTTATTGATATTAAATCAGCAAAGCAATGGCACTTACAACTTGCCAAATATTCAGTTAATGACCCAGTAAAATTGCACAGCTTCTAACCTACTGATTTTACTTTGAAATACTAGTTAGAAGCAAGCAAATTTGAAGTAGATCTAGCTAAAAATGAATTCGTTTATAATAATAATCTCGATCTAAATCTTACTTATGCATGCAAGCTATTTAGCTTTAGATTTGAATTTGAAATACCAAAAAAAACTATTACATGCAAGAAAGGTAACCAAGAGAAAGATTTTATATGAAATTATGAGAAGGAGAGAAGAAGAATGCTTGTTGTCTTGGAATGTCTTGGGCAATGGAGTCTTCGTTAGAGGAAAGCAGAGGGAAAGTGATCTTCTGAAGGCTCTTTGAAGATGGGAGGAAGCTGACTCGCTTCAACCTATCCTTCTAATGATGTAAACCTGCAATGCTAAGACAAATCTTGCAACAAAAGAGTTAAAAGCATGGTTTATGTATTAGAAAGACATGAAGAGCATGACATTAAGCTAAATAAACATGCATCTCACAACTATCTAACATACATAAACTAATAGAAATATCAAGCAAGCTTAACTTTTCTATTCCTATCCTACAATGAGATAGCTCCAAACATAGGCCAACAATAACAATTTGCAATGCAAAATAAGTTAAATACAGGTATACCTCATACACAATTGATCACCATGAATCCACACATGAGAGCTCTACACCACAATAGCCTCCAAAACCTTCTTTATTCCAATAGAAGATAGATGGATTACAATGTATCACAAGCGAACTCTTACCAAAATTCCAACTCCCTTACAAGAGGTAGGTTGCCTCTATTAAATAGCCAAGTGAGTGGTTAGGGTTTTCTTAATGAGAAGGCGAGTCATCCTTGAGTGAATGGCGAGTTGTGAAAGCAAAAAGATGGGAAGGCTTAGGTGGATGGTGAGTGGTAAAAGAAAAAACGATGAGTTAAGTCAAGTGGTGAAAGCAAACGGTGGATGTTTCTTATTCAAGAAAAGTGTGTGAGTTGGCTCATGCGACTTTCCTTATGAGTGGGATAAAAAAGCGCTTTAGTGGAAATGGAAACAATGGCTAGACTCAAGTCGACTCAAGGATAAGTAATTTCTCATTTTAGGAAAGATCCAACAACTCTGTTTAAGACTTGAGACAAAAGGAACATGTGGGAGACATGTTTCCTTATTTTAAGGAATCTTGATTTTCCTTTTATTTGGCTAATTTCGAGAGAAATTAGTTTTTAATGATTAATAACCATTATTTTTCTCTTGAAAGGTGGTTTATGGGTAAAGTGGGTATTCCGAGACAGAAAATGAATACCCCTTAAGGCATATGATGCCTCTAGTACCACTTTTTAAAATTATTCATCAATTACAATTAAAATATTTTGTTTTGCGAGAAATTTTATATTATCCGAAAACATTAAAAAAAACCTAAGGGGGACTTAGCGTATTTCCATGTGACTCAAAATTGATGACTAGTATGGTAATATACATTAGACACTAGGCTCAAACATCACTTTAAGGCCCAGACACTAATACAAATACTCCAGCTTTGGAGAAATTAGTGAAAAAACCCAACAATCATAAGCTGTTGTAAACAACTTATAATTGCTAGATAAAAAAACACCCCAGAGTAAATGCATTGGAGAGTGGGTCTTAAGTGGCCAAGGCCTTTTACAAAGTTCATCATACTAGCTCATCTATTACAATTCCCCACACTGTTATGGAAATACGAAAATTTGAAGAATGTACAAGGGACCACGGGGCCTGGCTGGACTTCTGAACTCTGAATAGCTTGTTCATCTTTGGCGGCTCAACTGCAAGTCCATACACGTGCAACTTGGTGGATAACACTGGCTCCATATGGGGACGTGTGCTTGATCTTTTTTATAAAAGGAGAGCATGCGAGAATCCAGAATCCGTGGCCTACATCACAAATGTCTTGCCAAAAACAACATAAGCAACCCATGTTTATGAAAACCAACAATTTAAGATACAAGTTACACTAATAATAGAAGAAAATGAAAAATGCTGCAGAAATAAAATATAAAGAGGAAGGGTTAGAGAGATATGTTACAAGGGATGCGCCCATGGGCATCAGATGTCATCATTGAGGAGTAATTTGAAAAGTTGTTTGCTCCCTGGTAACTTTAACATTTCCACTGTCCAACTAGCTGAAGTAGAAAATACATGAATCAACCATGTCATGGATGAAAAAGACCTTAGATGTTTGAATAATCCCTGTCCGGGATGACTTGTTGAAGATCCTTTTCCAAGCTTTATCAACTTGGAGTTTTTTCTGGGAATAGACCACCCAAGAAACATGTATTTTTCTTTATTCAACCAAACTTTGAAGTTTGGTAAGCCTTGTAAATTTTTTATGAAGCTTTGCATTGGACTGTCATGGTGGAAGGCCAACCATTGCTCATAATAATTTGGAATTGATAAACTGAAGCTGTCTTCCAATTTCCCATTATCTGTTATTAAGTCATTTGATGGTTGAGAGATTGTAACCAGAACTGTCAAAGAATCTGCTTCACTGATTATTTCAAGATCATCACAATTGTCGAAGATCTTCTCTAAGGAGATGGGTTCTTAGGGAGGAGGGTGGGGAGTTGAAGTATCCGAATTTTCAATAACTTCAAACTCAATTTCCTTTGTTTCCTCCTGATCAATTACTAACTTATCTATAGGATTTTCTAGAATTTTTAGGTGAGATTCCTTTTCTTGCTCACTGTGAAGCTCTGGCTTTATAGGGTCTGATACTTAATACAAGCTTCCACCTTTGCAAGGAGAGTTTGCATTGCCTTTAACTGCATTGCATGTATAAATTCCATGGCATGAATGACATCTTTAAACTTCTCATTAGAATCTGATGAAGCATCTTTATTATCTGAACTGACTGTCTTTACACCCAAAGATTCCTTCTCCTTCCACTTTTCCATAAAAGCATCAATCAATTCATTGCAAGTTTTAACTTGGTTATCCTTGAGCTCCGTGAACCAATCAAGATCATCATCGTCAAAGGACAAGATAAACAACTTCATTTTTATATCTTCATATAAGGAATTGCAACACCATTTATTAAAGCAATGGGAAACTCTCTTAACATGACGTCTAACATCAATAACATTATTACTTTGAAAACAAGGCAAATTTTGTAAAGCATTTTTTGGAATCACATGTGGATAACCACTTATTGCAGAAAAATCAATAGGTCTATAAAGATGATCCATTTCTAAACTAAATTTATTAAAAAGTAGAAAAGTTTAATAGAAATGGACTGGGACCCAAAAAACCATGAGTTCCTACAATGAAGCTAAGCAAACCGTGAGTTCCTCCTTGCAGAATACTTTGTCAAATTATTTTGAAGTGGAGTCGCCAGATGATCAAGTTTATTCTAAACAAACAAGAAGCATCAAACAAAACAAAAAAGCAAAAAAGCAAAAAAAAAAGTCGCACTCCGGGAATAGAAAGATTTATCCACGGAAACAACGCCAAAATGTTGTTGCCTAATTTGCACCTTGGGTTAGCGTGGAGAAATATTAATCCACTGGGTGCAACCTTGGGGGCAAGTTTCAAGTTGAGATATTGTTACCTCTACTCTCAACTTCTCTGTCTAGGCCAACTCCTAGCGAAGCCAAGGGGGGTAGTCCCTAAGAAAATAATCTAAGGCTTTTAATCTAAGAATGATAAAAGTAACTTCTAGGAGTTATTATGATGAAATGAGATTTACAATAGCAACATATGACTTAAATATATTTAAAGGATACACCTTGTCAATACATGCAAAGATTCATTCACATTTATAACATACTCCAAATATAGATGATTTGAATAGTAAATGCTTTGAAGTAAAATAATCCAATCAGATAGAAAGTAAAGACTAGTGCAGGAAAAGTAAATGTGATGTTTTGAATATGTTGCGCTTATTTTATCTTGAGTATATTATTATTTGTGGAAGAACAATATATTAGTCTGGGATAAAAGTGAAGTGGGGATTAAAGTCGGGGTCCCCACTCTTTGTGTGCAAAAGTGTTTATGTGGCCTTTCTTACCTGCTAATCTTGGGTTCTTATAGATTTGCCGACCGGGTGTGACGTAGGTCCAACGGGGAGAGAACCTCGATCTCAAAGTTTCCCCTTGACTTAACACACTCCACCCAGGGTAGAGGTCTTAGACATTAGCACAATAAGACATATTTTCCTAATTAAAACTAACATGTGTCAACTACTCCCTTTGTGATCCCCAATGGCCACTCTGTGTAGTCACAAAGGGAAGAGCATACTAAGATTTATAGCCAACTGGTTTATTTCCAATATGTAACAAAACAAAAACTATTCTAGCAATTAGTGTTCTAGATGGATGATACATGCAAGGTGGATCTAAACTAGAACTTAAAAAAAACTACTCTAAATTGTGGTTTATTTTATTAGTAAGATAGGTGATGTGAGTTCTTTTTATCTTTCTTAGGAGTTAAAAAAACTAGCAAAAATCTGAAAGTAATCACAGCAAGAGAAAAGACACCGACATCGGTCCGCCTATAGGGACAAGGCAAGGCAATTTGTAGCCTATGCCGCTTTATTGAAATGATTACAACTGTTCTTTTTTGTGAGAATGCACATTGATCCTTTATGGTTCAGGGTCAATGGCTTACAAGTTCTCAACAAATTTTATCAAGGCAAGAAGGTGCCCAACTGCTTCAAGAGTTTCTGAGTAAGGTTGAATCTTCAAAAATTCGCTAGAATCTCCCCTTGTACCTGTTACTTAAGCATAAAAACAACAAACAATTAGTCCTACAAGATGCCCAAAAACAATTTCAAAGTGTTTTGGAACACTCCTAACAAATTGGAAAAAATCTAAGTAAAAATTACGGCAAACGAACAGAAAAGGAACTAAGGAGAGGAAGCTAAAAAGCTAACCCCCTTAGGATCTTTCTTTGCAGATATTAAATCAGCAAAGCAATGACACTTGCAACTTGCCAAATATTCACTTAATGACCCAGTAAAATTGCACAACTTCTAACCTATTGATTTTACTTTGAAATACTAGTTAGAAGCAAGCAAATTTGAAGTAGATCTAGCTAAAAATGAATTCGTTTTATTATAATAATCTAGATCTAAATCTTACTTATGCATGCAAGCTATTTAGCTTTAGATTTCAATTTGAAATACCAAAAAAAACTATTACATGCAAGAAAGGTAACCAAGAAAAAGATTTTATAAGAAATTATGAGGAGGAGAGAAGAAGAATGCTTGTTGTCTTGGAATGTCTTGGGCAATGGAGTCTTTGTTAGAGGAAAGCAGAGGGAATGTGATCTTCTCAAAGCTCTTTGAAGATGGGAGGAAGCTCATTCGCTTCAACCTATCCTTCAAATGATGTAAACCTGCAATGCTAAGACAAATCTTGCAACAAAAGAGTTAAAAGCATGGTGTTTCATATATTAGAAAGACATGAAGAGCATGGCATTAAGCTAAATAAACATGCATCTCACAACTATCTAACATACATAAACTAATAGAAATATCAAGCAAGCTTAGCTTTTCTATTCCTATCCTACAAGGAGATAGCTCCAAACATAGGCCAATAATAACAATTTACAATGCAAAATAAACTAATTACAGGTATACCTCATACACAATTGATCGCCATGAATCCACACATGAGAGCTCTACACCACAATAGCCTCCAAAGCCTTCTTTATTCCAATAGAAGATAGATAGATTACAATTTATCACAAACGAACTCTTAGCAAAATTCCAACTCCCTTACAAGAGGTAGGTTGCCTCTATTAAATAGCCAAGTGAGTGATTAGGGTTTTCTTAATGAGAAAGCGAGTCATCCTTGAGTGAGTGGTGAGTTGTGAAAGCAAAAAGATGGGAAAGGTTTAGGTGGATGGTCAGTGGTAAAAGAAAAAAGGATGAGTTAAGTCGAGTGGTGAAAGCAAACGGTGGATGTTTCTTATTCAAGAAAAACGTGTGAGTTGGCTCTTGCGACTTGCCTTATGAGTGGGATACAAAAACGCTTTAGTGGAAATGGAAACAATGGCTAGACTCAAAGATAAGTGATTTCTCATTTTAGGAAAGATCCAACAACGTTCTTTAAGACTTAAGACAAAAGGAACATGTGGGAGACATGTTTCCTTATTTTAAGGAATCCTGATTTTCCTTTTATTTGGCTAATTTCGAGAGAAATTAATTTTTTAATGATTAATAAGTTATAACTATTATTTTTCTCTCAAAAGGTGGTCTGTGGGTAAAGTGGGTATCCGAGACGGAAAATGAATTCCCCTAAGGCATATGATACTTCCTAGTACCACTTTTTAAAATTATTCATCAATTACAATTAAAATATCCTGTTTTGCGGGAAATTTTATATTATCCGAAAACATTAAAAAAAACCTAAGGGGGACTTAGCGTATTTCCATGTGACTCAAAATTGATGACTAGTATGGTAATATACATTAGACACTAGGATCAGACATCACTTTAAGGCCCAAACACTAATACAAATACTCCAGCTTTGGAGAAATGAGTGAAAAAACCCAACAATCATAAACTGCTGTAAACAACTTATAATTGCTAGATAAAAAAACACCCTAGAGTAAATGCATTGGAGAGTGGGTCTTAAGTGGCCAAGACCTTTTATAAAGTTCATCATATTAGCTCATCTATTACAATTCCCTGCCTGCAGGGTTATGGAAATACGAAAATTTGAAGAATGTACAAGGGACCACGGGGCCTGGCTGGACTTCTGAGCTCTGAATAGCTTGTTCATCTTTGGCGGCTCAACTGCAAGTCCATCCACGTGCAACTTGGTGGATAACAGATCCCACAATAGACAAAGGGATTTTGGTTGGTTATAGCGAGGCTTCCAAAGCCTACAGGATCTTTGTGCCAACACGCAGGAAGATCATTGTGTGTAGGGATGTACAGTTCGAGGAGGCGCGTGTATTGAGGATGTCGAGAGATTTGCCAGCACATTCAGAGGACTAGAAGGGACAAGACTCAGGGGTCAAGACTGAGGAGGCACAGGGTCAGAGCACAGGATCACAAAGTCAGACATAGGGTACTGGTACAGGTACAGGTGTTGAGAGAGAGACTCTTGGACAAGATCATCAAGAACTAGATGATGATGATGAGGAGCAACGTGATGCAGTTGCATAGGTGCAGGACACTAGGCCATGGCCTAAGTGGTATAAGTCCACAATCAGTGATTCTAAGCTGGCAGGGCTTCCATAGAGAGACTTCAAATGAAGTAAACCACCAGAGAGACTTGGGTACATGGCAATAGCGACAGCTTATTGATGCAAAGCCTTCAAATTATGAGCACATGAAGTGTGGCAAGAGGCCATGATGGAGGAGTACGCATCCATTATGAAAAATGATGTATGGGAGGTGGTGCCCAGGCCATAAGGCAAGAAGGTGGTTGGATCCAAGTGGATCTACAAAGTCGAGCATGTGGCAAATGGAAGCGTGGACAAGTACAAAGCACACTTCGTGGCCAAGGGGTTTTCACAGCGGAAGGGAGTTGACTGCGAAGAGACTATCGCCCCGATGGCCAGATATTCCTCGATCAGGACTGCTATTTCATTAACAACAGAGATGGGCTAGCGCGTTCATCAGATGGACGTGAAGATTGCCTTTCTCAATGGAGTTGTTGAGGAGGAGGTATATGTTGATTTTCCAGAGGGATTCGAGGTCGGTGATAGGGAGATGCATGTTTGCAGATTGAGGGGAGCCTTGTATGGGCTCAAGCAGGCACCTCGGGCTTGGTACTCGAGGATAAACAACTACTTGAGGGAGATGGGTTTCGAGGGGAGCGAGGTAGACCTGTACTTGTATTTTCTTATAGGGGAGGCACTTCTCATATTGGTGTTGTACGTAGATGACCTATTTCTGTCAGGGAACGAGCAACTAATAGCAGACCGCAAGACAAATCTTGCAGCTGAGTTTGAGATGAAAGACCTTGGGTTGATGCATTACTTCCTTGGTTTGGAGGTCTGGCAGCAGGATGGGCGCTTCTTCTTGGGATAGGGTAAGTATACAGTGGAGATCTTGCGTAGTTTCAGGATGACAGGTTGTAGGCCCATGTCCACACCTCTAGTCAAGAACTGGAGGAAGATTGATGCATCAGATTCAAAAACAATAGACTCCACCGTCTATCGTAAGTTGATTGGATCGCTCATGTATCTGGTCAACACTCAGCTAGATATCGGCTTTGGAGTAAACTCTTTGAATCAGTTCATGGTGGACCCTCAGAAAGTACATTGGATTGCTGCGAAGCATGTGCTTCGCTACCTTAGAGGTACAGTGGAGTACGGGTTATTGTATGAGTGTAGTGGTGGAGTGAAGTTAGCAGGGTTTACAGATGTTGACTGGGCAGGGTTTGCAGAGGATGAGAAGAGTACTTTGGTTTGTTGCTTCAGCATTGGATTAGGCATTATCTCTTGGTTCAGCAGGACGCAACGTTTTGTGGCATTAAGCTTTGCTGAGGCAGAATACATGGCTGCTAGCTTGGCAGCATGTGAGGCATTGTGGCTGAGGAAGTTACTCTTGGGATTATTCAGGCAGGAGCTAGAGGCTACAGTGATTCACTGTGAGAATCATAGTTGCATCAGGCTCTCCGAGAATCCGGTGTTTCATGATCGTAGTAAGCACATCGATGTTAAGTATCACTTCATCCGGGATTGTGTACAGAGAGGTTCCGTGAGGCTTGACTACATACAAACTGATGAGCAAATGGAAGATATTTTCACCAAGGCATTGAGTAGATGGAAGTTCATGAATTTCAGGGATCAGATGGGGTTGAGACAGAATCCCTTCCTCGCTAAGAGGGAGTGTTGAGAATGTAGCAAGGAAGGTCTTCCACACATTGCATCGCTCCAGCATGGTGGAGAACAATGAAACAATAGTCAAGTTGATTAATTTAATTTTTCTTAAAATTTAACTTAGGAAAATGACTGTTGATGTGTTATATTCTTCTGTTGACTTATTGAGCACCTTTTCTAAGGTTAAAGTGAAAATAATTTAAGTGATGGATGTTTTAATCTTAGCCATCCATCTTGGAGAGTGGGAGAGTTATTCTCAGCCCTCAATCCTTATAAGAGTTCAAGAGGAAGAAGAAGAATTAGAGAGGAAGCTTAGTAGTTAGCCACGAGAATAGATAGGATGATAGACATTAGAGTTGGTTAGCTAGTTAGATCAAAGTGTCAACCAATCAATAAAAGTAAGCTAGCCAACCACTGTGTTAGAGTCAATGGGTGAATTGAAGTTTGTGGAGATGTAAAATGAGATTATCATATGGTAAGAAGTTCACCTCTATGAATTTGCTTTACATACTAGGATGATAAACATTAGAGTTGGTTAGTTAATGAGATCAAGGTGTCAATTGATCAATAAAAGAAAGCTAGCTAATCACTGTATCGTTGAGAATGGTGCAAGCTTCACTTTCGGCCATCACTGATCTCATATTGTAATCATAACTGTATGTGTTTCTAGGATTGGCTAAAGTTGACCTAGTCAACATTCAATAATTGTTTTTCTAGGTTTGGTTAAGGCCGACCTAGTCAATTTGGGCCCATAACTTCTCTTGGGGAAAACACCCTACTCTTAAGTTGTGTTTGTATACGGATTTGTGATTCTTAATATCACATATCTTGTGATCTTTCTTTTATTCTTTATAAAATTGATTTATCCTATAGGGACCATAAAGTATATCACTCTCTCACTAGCACTCTTGTGCTTGGCTGGTTTTTATCTCTCATGGGGCTGCGCCGCTGCGCTATTCTATCCTTGCTCTAGTTCTGTTATTTCTTTTCTGTAATTGCAGAATTTGAGTTTGCTGGTTGGTTCCATTTGATCCCCACTATTTCTTGTGAATCTTAATACGATTTCAGACCAGGCGTGAACCTCCCTTACCCACTTCCGCACGTGATCAAAAGCTATTTGGTTGGTGGCATCACTGAGTTTTTTATGACTGCGTAACTAGGGTTTCAGATCATCTTTTTAATGCAGATTTTCAGCAGCTGATCCGAGGCTATTTGGCTGGTGGCATCTCTAATTTTGTGACTACAGAACTGAGGTTTCATTTCATGTTTTTACTGCAGATTTTCAGCAGCTGATCCAAGGCGATTTGGCTGGTGGCATCACTGATTTTATAACTGCGGAACTAGGGTTTCAGATCATCTTTTTTCACGCAGATTTTCAGGAGCTGATCCGAGGCTATTTGGTTGGTGGCATCACTGTTTTTTTGTGATTGAAGAACCAGGGTTTCAAATCAGATTACTTACTCAATTTAGCAACTGATCCATATCTTTTCGGCTAGTGACATTGCTTAGGGTTTCTTTATGACTGTGAAACTATGGTTTTTCCCTGGGGTTTAAAACCTCCTTCAAGGTCATTGCCTCTTTTCTAGGGTTTCCTAGGGTTTAAGCCCACTTTTAGCATATTTGAGTTATTGGTGAATCAATTATTATATGAGGATAAGTGGCAGTAGTTTGGAAGTGACAACAGAGTGTCTAAGAGTGCCTTTGTGGAAAAGGCAAGTACAAGTGGGACAAAAGAAAAAGCAGTGGAGGTAAACCGTAAAAGCAACAAAAGCAAGAATTTAGGTCTAGGTATATTGTGGTATGTATCGCTATGCAAGGAAGGATTACAAGAAGCGGTTATGGGATGAGTAGTACAACCAAGGGTAGTGTTACCTCCCCAACTCACACTTAATGATAAAGCTATCCAGAAGGTGCAACCCTAGAGGAAACTACTAGGATGATTACCATTGTCACCTAAGTAGCCTATCCTCTTCACTTTAGTGTTGAAATATTGTAACTGCGAAGAATATTCTAATTATAATTGAGTTATTATTATATAGATCAAATCCCCTTTTGTGGATTGATCATGTCGGGTCTTGTATAAGACCAAATCCCCTCTTGTGGATTGGTCAAAGCCATATTCATATGGTGGTATTTGAGAAGTCGGCCCCTAGGGTCTATTAAAGTGGTTTTAACCACTATTGGAAGAATTCGGCCCTGCTTGGTGAAGAGACATAACCCTAGTGCCCCTTCAACTAGTATAAATAAGTGAGGATGGCACCTCATTCATTCACTCACTCGGTCACTCAACAAGTGCACATCTTTTGGAGGTAGCTGCAGTTACAAGAAGGAGAAGAGATGCGCATGCTCAATCTTGGATATTCTTTAGTGTTTTTGTCTTTAGTCTTGGCATTGTATTGGCAATTTATTATTGAGGAAGTTTTTGCAGGGTTTTCTCCCACATGAGGGTTTCCCAGGATAAAATGTTGTGTACCTTGTGATTGTGTTTCTTTCAGTGATCCTACTTATGTTGTTATGCTCTAGTAAATTAAAAAGATCCTAATAACAACAATAAATTTAACATGGTATTAGAGCTGAACTGAATAGAGCACTTTCACTGGGTAAACAAAAACGTCACTGTGGTTGTACAAGAAAATTAGGGTTTTTTATTGGAAAGGAATTTCTGACTAAAAACCACCTAGGGAAGTGCGCCCTAGCCTAGCACATCACTTGGCAGCTTGAGCGCACCTTTTCAGTGGCCAGAGCCTCCGAAAAGTCAAACCCTAGTTTTGACTGGTACTAGAAAACCAGGAAACCAAAACTAGTACCAGAAGTACGAGTCCAGATTTTCGCAGATAAAGTTTCAAGGGGTAAAACTTGGAATTTTTGAAAACAGACAGCTCCAGCCTACTCGCCTCAACCTAGTGCATCTAGTCCTTGGATCAGAATTCCAAAATTTGAAGTTTGAAAAATTAGGGTTTCCTCATAAACCCTAAGTTGTAGTTGCAGTTGCATGCCAATTGTAGCACCAGTTGCTGTGCTAGCACCAGTTGCAGTACCAGTTGTAGTGAAAGTTTTTGTGAAGTGTTGGGACTGAAGTTCATTGTCCTAGTGCACCTTACCCTAACAAATATCCAGCTAACCTCAAGTTACAAGTTGAAGCACATTTGAAGTTTTAAAGGTTTGTTATTTACTGCTGCTGTTGGATGGTGCCATTAGCTGCCGATATTATCAGAGGTATGTTCTTACATATGCTCAAACTGTATCATTATTCTAAAGGGTATTTGCAGGAGAAAGGATCTTTTGTCTAAACAACAATTGTAGATCTAGAGGGATCTCAGATCCAACACATTCAGAGGAATAATGCACCCAGGTTTGATTATATTGATATGCATCTATTTGTTATGACATCATTATGAACATCTAGGTTGTATGTTGAAGTTATGACCATCATACTAACCACTAGTCAAAATTAAAGTCAAAGTATTAGATTGATTAAAGTTGAGATTATAGGGTTTATTCTCTAACTTAGATTTCTATCAAGAAAGCATATTATCTCAGTACAGAGGACAGGTTGAAGAGAATACTTGTCATCTTGAGCGAAGGAGTCTAGGAAGAAAATCAACAACACTCATTCTTGAGAACAAGACTCTAGGTTCCAGGTTTGATTGATTAAGTTGATAAGATTCAAACTTGCACATGTCAATTTTGATAACTACCTCACTACAAGTAAACACTATAGTTGAGATGAGCAATCTTTAAAAGGTTTTATACTTGGTAGCATGTGAGCATTATTGAGATGAATGCTTATTGTAATCACTTACCAGATACAATTGACATCTCCTCTAGGAGAAACTTCTTGTTTTGGTTCCGGGTTACCATGGAGGAATGATTGATCACAACACTAGAAGAGTGTTGCTCTCATTTCGTATTGTATTTCTTAATTTTGACCTTTGTTTCAGGCAGGTCACAAGTGATAGCTCTAAAGGAGCTACTGTGACGATTATTCTTGCCATTGTTTTATTATTATCAAAAGAGTATTATTCTTGTCTGCTTTTGTTCTTGTTCTGGGCAGATCACAAGTGATAACCCTGAGGAAGCTATAGTGATAGTTGCATGAGGCAACATATTAGATGAGACATGGAGCAGAATATCCAAAGAAGATGAAGAAGCAGCTAATTTTGAGATACAGAGTATCTCATATGGAGATTGATTGTAAGGAGCAAAAGGCTCCAAAGATGACCGAACATTAAGTAGACTTGATCAATGGAATGAAGCCACCTTGACAGGAAGCAGAATTCGTTTGAAGTCTGACTCAATTTTTCATACTAAGACTTAGTATACAACACCAAGTATATCCTGTAGAAACTATGAAGTCTTTGTAGACTCAGAAGAAATCAAGACCTAGAGTGAGCCTGATCTCCGAGAGGATCAGATGGGAAAATGAGACATCTTCCAGGACTGGCAGACAAATGCCATGAGTTGAGAAGACTAGGTCGTAGCTTTAGAGACCTCTAGGAGACATGAAATCTCCTGGGAAGATTCCCTTGTTTTAGTGATAGAGAAGGAAACCAGTTAGAAGGATTGGGAGATGGATTTTTCCGTGAGACTAGAAGGGAAGTCAGTGTTGACTTCCAAGATTGATCTAACATATCAAGCATGTTGCAGATAACAATATAAAAGATGTACGGAGACTGAATTGTGTCCAGAGGATTCTCCCAGCAAGAGGGAGAAGACTATGATGAGACACTTACTCCAGTAATCGAAGAAATAGTTCCAGTATTCGTGAAAGTCAAATAGAACAGCCATGATTTTGATACAGTATGAGATTCAAGGGGAGCAATCCTTGTATTTGAGATTGAGTTACCTCCATGAAAGAGGAAAAGCTACCTTCAGTATCTGTTATTGAGCCACTCTCAGATGAAGTTGTTTCCATGATAGAATAGAGGAGCTACTCTCAGAGTTCAGCAATCACAGTGAGAATAGAGCAAGTCATTCTCAACTTCAGAAATAACAGCTGTAGGTGTAGATTCCTGGTTCCAGAAGGAACAACTTTAGATAGAGTAGAGGACATACTCTTAGACAGTGAGACAGATAGTGCTTTGCAGAAAGCACATAGAACTAGCACATGGTTGTGCAGATTAAGTTGCAGCTGAGCAAGTGTACCAGGTTGGTACAATGTGATGTGAAAATTTGGTTTGAAGTTGAAGATAGAAATACTCATGTCTGCAGGTTGATGAAAGCACTGTACGGGTTGAAGCAAGCTCCTAGAGCTTGGTACGACATAATTGATAGTTTCCCGACGAGCTTGAGCTTTACCAAGAGTGAAGTTGATTCTAACCTTTACTTCAAGGTTATGAATGATGAGTCAGTTATATTGCTACTGTATGTGGATGACTTATTCTTAACAAGAGAAGACAAGCTCATCACAAATTGTAAGAAGAAGCTCGTTGCAGAGTTTGAGATGAAAGACCTACGCCTAATGCATTATTTCTTAGGTCTTGGAGTTTGGTAGAGCCCAGAGAAGATCTTCCTTAACCAAGGGAAGTATGCAGTTGAAATATTAAAGAGATTTGACATGTTGGAATGTAAATCCATGAACACACCCATGGAAACAAAGTTGAAGCTCCTGGTTGATACTTCGTTAGAGTTGGTTGATGCTACTCTATATAAACAAATTATTGGTTCGTTGATGTATTTGACGAATACCGGGCCAGATATATGCTTTGCCGTGAACACCTTGAGTCAGTATCTGATAGAGCTCAGACGTGTTCACCTTGTACCTGCAAAGCATGTGATGAGATACCTTAAGGGTACATTGGATTATGGTATTTGTTATGCTGGAGATTATGACTTCAGACTGTATGGTTATATTTATTCAGATTGGGCTGGAAGTGCTTCTGATAGAAAGAGCACTCCAGGATGTTGTTTCAGTCTGGGGTCAACCATGACTTCATGGCAGAGCAGGAAGCAATCCAATATTGCTCTCAGCAGGGCAGAAGCAAAATACATTGTAGCATGTTCTGCCAGTTATGAAGCCATATGGCTTCAGAAGTTGTTGACAGGTCTATTCGATTTGGAGATGAAAACCATTGCGATTCTATGTGATAATAAGAGTTGCATAAAGATGACGGAGAAATCAATGTTCCATGATAAGTCGAAGCACATAGAGATCCGGTATCACTATATTCGTGATATGGTGCAGAGGGGAGCTGTAACGCTCCAATATATTGGCACAAATGAGCAGGTTGCAAATGTGTTGACCAAGCCTCTGTCTCGTGTAAAGTTTGAGTACTTTTGAGACAAGCTTGGTGTTGTCCGAAAGGACCTCCCTCGAAAGGGGGAGTGATGTTGATGATAACATGGTATCCTAAGCAACAATGGGTAGCTTCGTTAGAATTTTATATCCTTGGGGATTGATCATCCTTGGACATATCTCGAAGGTCTGGTAAGGACGGTCTGTCAGAGTACCTGTGCATGTATATGCCAGCTGTGGTCAGCAGTGGTAGCTCCGTTAGGATTTTATATCCTCAGGAATATTTTGATTCCTGGGCAGATCTCAAAGGTTCGGTAAGGACGGTATGTTAGAGTACCACGTGGTAGCTCCGTTAGGATTTTATATCCTAGGGAATCTTATGATTCCCGGGCAGATCTCAAAGGTTCGTTAAGGACGGTCTGTCGGAGTACCACAAAATGGTGTTGTTGCACCTGCCTCATTCTGTTGCCATATGCTGATGATGTTGTTGTCTCAACTTCGAGTTGATGATGTTGTTGTCTCAGCCTTGTGCTGTTGATGTTGTTGTCTCAACCTCATGCTGATGATGTTATTGTCTCAACCTCGTGTTGATGATGTTGTTGTCTCAGCCTCGTACTGATGATGTTGTTGTTTTAGCCTTGTGTTGATGATGCTGATTGATTCAGCCTCGTGCTGTTGATGATGTTGTACTAGCCTCGTGCTATGGATGATGTTATTCCATCTCCATGCTGTGAACGATGATGATGCTATTCCAACTCCATGCTGTGAACGATGATGATGCTATTCCAATTCCATGCTGTGAACGATGATGATGATGCTATTCTAGCGCCATGTTGTGAACGATGATGTTATTGATGATGAGAAAAATTTTCGATGATTTGTAGATATCCCAACCAGTGTTCCAGATGCTGATGATGTTGCTGCCCTCTCTTTCTCTTGATGATGTTGTATTGGGTTATTTCAGTAGAATACCCTTCTTGTTAAGGGGGAGTGTTGAAATATTGTAATTGCGAAGAATATTCTAATTATAATTGAGTTATTATATAGATCAAATCCCCTTTTGTGGATTGATCATGTCGGGTCTTGTATAAGACCAAATCCCCTCTTGTGGATTGGTCAACGCCATATTCATATGGTGGTATTTGAGAAGTTGGCCCCTAGGGTTTATTAAAGTGGTTTTAACCACTATTGGAAGAAGTTGACCCTGCTTGGTGAAGAGACATAACCCTAGCTCCCCTAGCTAGTATAAATAAGTGAGGATGGCGCCTCATTCATTCACTCACTCGGTCACTCAACACGTGCGCATCTTTTGGAGGTAGTTGCAGTTACAAGAAGGAGAAGAGAGGAGCATGCTCAGTCTTGGATATTCTTTAGTGTTTTGGTCTTTAGTCTTGGCATTGTATTGGCAATCTATTATTGAGGAAGTTTTTGCTGGGTTTTCTCCCCCATGAGGGTTTCCTGGGATAAAATGTTGTGTACCTTGTGATTGTGTTTCTTTCAGTGATCCTACTTATTTTGTTATGCTCTAGTAAATTGAAAAGAACCTAATAACAACAGTAAATTTAACATTTAGGTCGGCTCTCCTCTGACTCAAGGGGGGTATCCCTAAGTAGGATTACTAAAGCTAGATAACGAGGCACAAGGTGACAAGGGAGTATCTTTAGTAAAATAATATTTTTGGTTTTTTCATGAAGTAAAAGAGTGATGGAGTGATCTAAAGATTAGTGCCAATCCAACAAGGAGTTAAGAGGTTAATCCATGATGGAAAGCTGATTAAAGGGTTAAGACTTCAAGGACCACAATATGCATGTCGCAAGAAGAACTTAACATTGTTGAAAATGGAAGTGAAAAATGCTAGGAGGACCTTTAATGTGTCACATCAAAACATTGCCAAAGGGTTGTGTCCTACACAATGAAGTATCACAAGCAAAAAACTCTAGAATATGATAGGAGCAAGATAATACATTCATGAATAAGACATCAAAGGGAAAATCAGGGAGGAAACTCCTTACATAAAACCCTTCCAATTTGGTAGATATAACCTTCTATCTTGACCCAACAAAGAAAGTTCTAGCAACCCTACAACTATGAGCAACGATTTAGAAGGATTAGAACCATAAGCCACACATTAAAGGAGAGAACACTTACACTCCACATATGCTCCAAGAAAACTGTATCCATTAAGCTCCAAGGAGGGGAAACTACAAAAAACAACCATAACTTACAAATAGAGAGAGCTAGTCTTTAAATAGATTCTAGCTCCATCTCTTTTTACAATAAAATAATAATTGTTATCCTAGATCCACTAATCTCTCTGAGGAATACAATAACATAATCTCTTCAACACCATTACTAAAATAGCAATGATTTGTTGAGATCCACTTTCTTCTCCAAGAAGAATCAATAAAATATGCCAGGAAAACAATACAATAATGCTCTCATGTACATGTTAGAATTTCTTAAGTTTTCAGTAGCAATAGATTTACCAAAGTATTTTGATCTTCATTTAACATTACTGAAAATATAAGCAAGATCTAGAAGTAGATAGACAAGCACAAGAAGACACAAAGATTTATCCTAGGAAAACCTCAAACTCGGGAAAAAATCCAACCAAATTTTCTTAGAGAGAATACAAAACAACCATGAACAAGCTCTATTCACAAGAGCAAAACCAATAATGAAGAAACCCTGATAACAAGAACTTATCTCTTTTCCTTGTCAAACCCTACCGAGGGTAGACAACTGTGTCACAACCCTAGTGCAACTCTTCTAGAGGTAGTGCACAAGAGAAACCACCAAGAACCACCAAGAACCCCAGCTCCAACGTCTCCTAGGGTTGCCTTAGACTTGCACCTCCTTTTCCTTGCTGAGTGAGCTGTGTAAGTGTCTTAAAATGAGGAAGGCGTCACCCCTATTTATATTCATCAAGTCACTTTACTGGGGCTGATTTCTCATCTTGGAATATCTAGTTTTCCTTTCTTATTTTCCAGTGGGGCCGACTTCTCTTTTGGGGTCTTCAATATTACTTTATTGTTTTTCTATGGGACCGACTTGTTTTCTGGGGTCTTCAATATTACTTTATTGTTTTCCTGTGGGCCGACTTCTCTTCCGAGGTGTTCTTCAACTATTCAATGGTCTTCCTTTGACTTCTTGTAATCTTCTTCTTCTCTAAGAAAAGTTGTCCAAGAGGGAATACCTCCCCCTGTTACCAAAACATCAACAGTACCTAACTCCATGAGAAAATCAACAATAATAAAATAAAGAAGTTGGTTATGCAACAACCTCCATAAAGTTCTCCAATGTGAAATGTTCTATCAATACTGCATAAAAATGTGTGCCGTGTGGCCTCAAGAGCTAGGGCGCTCTCCACCATGTGCATATATGAATAATGATCTCCCCAAATAACCAAAGCGCTCAAGCAATAAAGGTGGGGCGCTCCTCAAAACGAGTGCTCAAAGTGCTATGAGAATTTTCCAACGAAATATTTTGAAAACACCATAACTTTGTGAATTTTTGTCAATTTTAATTATGACCACATTTTGGAAATGTTGTAGCCACTCTGCCTCTAATGGCATTGATCTAGTAGAAATCTGGGCACTCTTTCAAAAGATAACTGCTCCTGAAGCTAGGACGTTCTCAAAGTATGCAATGAAACCCTAGATCTAGGGTTTGGAATCTCTTAGATCTCTACCAATGTAGGACGTGTAGCTCTCCAAGGTGAGACGTCCTCGTAATCATGAATAAATGTGCACTAAAGCTCCTCCAATGTGGACGTCTCCTCAAAATAACATAGGCATGAATGTAAGCAACCTCCTCAAGGTGGATGTCTTCTCAAAATAGGGCATGAACCATGTAATGATCCTCATGAGGCTTGTGGCATCTCTCAAGATGGACTTCCTCAACCACAATATAGATAAGTGTGCGATAAGTCTCCAAGAAAGGTGGACGTCCTCCTCAAATCAAGTTCTAAGAAGGTAGATCCGTGAAGCAAGGCACCAAATCCATGAAGAAGACACATAGAATGTCATCAATGTTCAACTCACTCCACGAAGAAAGGGGGTGGCCCCTCATCAACCAACAAAATAGGATTATGCCGCAACATATGTGCAATATACTTCTCCAAAGATGGCACATGTGAACAATGATGCATGAGAAGGTGTGCATGGTGGTCTTACAAGGTGTATAGCTCAACAATAAAACATCCACAAGTGTGCAACATACCACTCAAGCTCAAGGTCCAAGATGTAACAACCTTCCATAATTGTGCCAAGGGATAGCTCCATAAAGCAAGGGATCAATTTATCACGAGATAATGTGCAATGTGCTAGATCCATGGAGGAGGGAGTCAAAAAAATCCATGTATGCCCATCAACCATATGCTAAGTCATCCAAGTGATCAAAGAATTCATCAAGAAGGGTGACAACCTCAAGCAAAAGATGCATCAAGTGTATGACAAGTGTGTATATGCCTCCACTTGTGAGCCAAAGAAGGAGAGCGCTCTACATGAAACCATTCTTCATATCTAAGCCAAATCAACATATGAAATCAAGTGATAGCAAGGAGAAGATGCCAAGCACTCTACACCATCATGAAACCACTCAAAAGAATATGCCAATACAATGTCAAACATGCCCAAAGGTGCTAGGGCTTTCCATCAAAGGAGAGATGTGTCATCATGTACCATCCATCTCTAACCAATGTGAAAGCTAGATTATCAAGTGCAATGCTTTCTCTCCATGATAAGCATGTGTACCAAGCAAAACACCATCAAGTCATCATCAATCATGTCATCCACTATCAACCAAGGCATCAAATGAAAACAATAAACCGTAGGCCATCCAAGGCTCCATCAACCTGTAGAACCTGTTTTTGTGATGAAAATCACAAGAGCAGTGAAGAAATTCACTAGTGTAGGCCTCATGCAAAATGAGGGGTAATAGGTAGTTTGGGAAGAAACAAGCAAATGTTGGAAAGCATGGAAAAGGAGTTTTATGCTCTCGTGGCTCATAGAAAGGTCATTAGTTGACTGATGATTTTTTTTTTGATTTTGGTGCATCTAAACATGTGACTTCCAAGAGCTAAGTCACCTAGTTCTGGTTCGTGTTTGAGTTCGATTATGTTGAAGTTTGATTGTGAAAAATTAGGTAATAAAATTCGGCATTAAGTTCGAGAAACTACAAAATTTCAAAATATATGTAATAAAATTCAATAAGCTCATTAAATACATACGAAAAAAATGAAAATTGGATGCCAACATTAATGATTAAACATATATTTCCAAAAGACATCTTGTTCAAAATTTAAAAACATGTCCATGAAACATAACATTAAAATGTTTTACAAAATTGAGCATCCAAAAAGAAAACTAGAATGGGAACACAAGTTTATTCTTGGTGTTCTTGTGGCCTACTTTTTATATCAAAATCTCTAAATCATCAAGAGCACTCAGGCAAGTGAAGCCACTAGAAGCACGATCACCATTGGATTCACTCTCGATGTCAAGATCATCCTGATTTCTTGATTGATATAAAATAGGCTTGAACCATGGAAAATAAAAATTGGATGAGTCTTTAGCCTCATTGTTTAAAGCCAATTGCAACTTACTGCGAACACAAGCAAGATCTTTTAATTTTCCAGATAACAACCTATTTCTTTTCTTGGAATGAATATGGTTGAAGTTGCTCCAGTTCCTTTCACAAGCTAATGCACTTGATCTTCGGCTCAAGACATAAATTGCAAAATATTGTAATTCTGGGGCCCCTAATGCATAAAAATTCCACCATATTGCTGCAGCACTTTGAAGTTTGAACCCTGTCATACTTTGCTGCCTTGGTTCCAAATATCCCTTCTAACATGTATGCCCTTAAGTTGGGATCCAACCAAAGTTGCAATAGATGGATCTGGATTTAGCTTGTCAATAGCCTCATAAAGTCCACTCATGAGTTCTTCTTCTTGATGTCTTACCCCAAACAATCTAGGGTCCAAATAGCACGCCATTGCACGTAAAGGGTGATGCATCATCTTCCATCTTCGATCCATGCCCTCATAAACAAAATTCATGCAAGGCTTGGCACCATCAACCATGTGGAACACATCAACAATTGGACCACCCATTTGTAAAACTTTGTTAGCATTTTCCCAAAATATATTGTTTAGCATTATTTGTTCAACATTCTTTCCCTTTGATTCTTTTAAAAGGTGAGATCTCGCCCACTCATTATTGTGGAAAACAACTCTTAGGCTTGTTTTTTCCCTTAAACAACCATTTTTAGAGTAATGTAAAATGTGGCAAACCTTATATCGCAAGGCTTCGACAACTCTCTAGATGCATTTTTCTTGCATATGCTCAAAGTGAGATGATGGTTGATGATAAAGTTTGCAGTGGTTTTCGCATTTTGGAGTTTCTCATTGACCCATGGAAATTTGGCTAAATCATGCAACAATAAATCCAAGCACTAAGCTGCACAAGGGGTCCAATAAATGGTTTAATGGTTCTCCATAATCATCTTTCCTGCATCAACACAATTTGAGGCATTATCGATGGCAACTTGGACAACATCCTCCCCAACTTTTTGAATTGCTTCATCCAAAATTTTGAAAATATATTATGCTGTCTTCACATGATCTATTGCATCAACAGATTTACAAATATACCCCTTGAGGGTAATAAACAAGCACATTAATCACGGTCAATGATACAAATCTGACCAACTATCACTCAAAATTGTTCAACCTGTAAGCTTCCAAGACTCTTTAATATCAACCAACCTGTCTACCACACTTCCCTTTGTTTTCTTTAGCAAAGTGGTCCTTTAAAGCTTTGAATCTAGGAGGAACATACCCCTTGCCAAAATCAACAACTTTTTTGAATGCATTTCGAAAATATGGACTTCTGACAACATTAAACGAAATTGCACATGCATAATTTTTTTTAGCAACTGTATCATCAATTTGTTGTTTCTCTACAGATTTCCAAAATGCATTTAATATTGATGTTCCACCTATTTTTGTCGGGGTGTGTTGACCGCCTCTTTAACTAGGAGGTCAACTCCATGTATCATGAAGATATGCATCAACAGATGCAAACATGTCGAAGACTTTTTGGTTCTACAGGGCATTTTTTGCTCTAGCACACAGTTTTGTAAGCGGGATTATCGCACCCCTGCGTGGGTTTATAATGTAATAGGTCTACATGGATCATGTTAGGTCAGTTGCCTTAGGGTTTCTTCATTAGGAGAGTTCCTTTCGCTGAGTGTTTTTTATCCTCAGGAGGTTAATGTGGCCTAACTAGCTGAGTTAATCTCCCTTTTAGTTTTTCACTCCCACCCAATAAATCCTCCAAAGTGGTGAAAGGCGTTCTAATGAAGTCATTCCTAGGTAGCTAGTGTTTAGGAATGTTGTAAATGACCATGTAAGACAGCATGCGAAATTTCGCGGAATTCCGTCAAGTCTAGCTAGGTTTTTTTTAAGGTTCTGAATTAATTAATTAATTAATTAATTCTGGGTAATTAATGTAAAACTTAGGTCCTAGAATTTTTGATAGGGGTATTTGTACTCAAAAGAAATCTAAAGAGACCCTCTACACTCGTGGACCAAGTTTCAACTCAGTTGGACAAGTTTTGCTAGGTTGTTTGTCCACTTTAGGAGTTTTTCGGAAAATGGTGGTTTTAATTGCCAAACCCAGGACATGGGCAAATGTCAATTTTGTAATAATGGTCCAAATTAGATGAAGTAAATGGCAAATAATGATGAGAGATACCCCACCTACCTATCCTAACCCTTCACCTACCTTTTAAACCCACTTTTAATTAAACTTACCTTTTAATTAAAATCCATGGGAAGTTCACGTCCCCCTTCCCCACATGAGCATGTAATAGTTCATTAATTGATATAGTAATACATGTTAAAGTGAGTTATGGGCCCCTCCTCATGAGGTGCGCCCTTCCTCTCCCATCCACTTCACACTTGGAGTGTGGACTCCACACTCCAAGTCAACACCCTCACACATCCCTCCTTCCTTGCCTCACGTGGCTCACGCATCTCTCAATCCCCACGAAAATGTTTGAAACTTTCTTTTAATAATATCGTGGGTCCTCACTACAACTCATACGCCCACTCCTCTTCCACTCACGTCCCATTTGGGAGTGTGTCCCACACACCCCCACTCTCCATGCCTTCACATCCTCACGCACTTCCTCACGTAACCTTGAAAATCTCCACGTAATATTGGATTCTTTCCTTAATTAAATACGTGGGCCTCTCCTCTACCAATCGCATGCCAATGGGGAGTGTGTTCAACACACTCTACACACACGTCCCCCACTTTCCCTCTTCATCCCTCATGTACCTCACACCTTCCATCTTTCAACTTGCGCTTTTCCTCATGATTGAGTTGGAAACCTCACCTGGGGATGGAAACATCTTCGTTCAAATCAAGGAAACTCACCTTTAATGCATGCGTGGTCCTCCTCCTTAACCTATACACCTCACTTGCCTTGCTTTCTTCACCCATCCAACTCTTCTTGCCATTTCCCCTCACCCTAAAAGCTCACTCTTTCATTGGTGTGAGTTTCCTCATGAATTTAGATCTTGACATTTGTCAATGATCTAAGGGGGGTCTCCTTGGTTTCTTTTGCTATTTAAGAAACCTCTCCCTCACTCTTTACTCACCTTTCATTATTGCACTGTTATGCTACCATTTTCTCACT
>ML776574.1:1723980-1749014 GCA_009831015.1 Picea engelmannii | reverse complement strand
CCTTTCAGTCTTTACTTTGCAAGCTTAGCTAGATTAGTCGTGATTTCTACATGCATGCTTAACTTAAAATAATCTAGAGTAGATCTCATAACACATGCTAGCTTAGAGCCCGTGGTGGCTTAGATTAGATCGTTATTTTCTGTGGCATGCAAGTTTCAGTTTATCTAATCTCTATATTACACATGCGCATGCTAACACTGGTTTCATAAAGGCATAAAGTAATCATCTTTTACAATTCCTCAAGTTACTTTCAGTTCTTACACTTCACATGTGCAATCTAATAAACTAAGAACTCAATCATTAAATCCGGTTTGGGTCCCCAAGGCCTTTTCTCGAAACTAAAATTTAACTTGCAATCCATTGTCTAAAGGCTTCAGCCTTCTTATCTTTCAATTTTCAGTATTTTGGCAATCTCTTGTTGAGCAAGCTACAAACACTCAACCACACTTCGCAATATTTAGCTCATAGATCTAAAAATTTATTAATTAGACTTAATAGGACACCTTAACTCACCATCTTCGCCACTTAAAAACTGGGGTTTTGAGGAAAGCCACGTAAAGTTTTCCGAAGTACTCGGCCTTAGGGTTGACCTGTGAAGCTAGGGTAGGCCTCGTTGCCTCACTTCTTGAGCATCCAACAACCACTTGGTAATAGGGGGAGGAGAGTTTTGGGTTGACACCTAGATAGGGCTAAAATTAATCTCACACTTAACCACTTAATCTAATTTTCAATCTACAACATCAACAATACAGTTACACACTTGTAAGCTCACTGGTCTCATTGTCTTTCAATTTACATTCATACGCAAGTTATCACTTATGTGTTGTAGAATTATTGCTTAAGTGGTTATATCTCTTCATCTAGAGCACTTTACTTTCAAAGCTTTCATTTTTTTTGTTCCTTTATCTCGTGGCGTGATCCTTCAAGAAGTGCGCATCCACCTGGAGGCATTCTCTTGATTGGGTCTTGAGTCTTTTGCGTCTCTTGGCCATTGAAAAACAGTCCAACGGAAGTCTATCTGTTGTGAGCATGCTTGGCTTGATGTGTTGATGGTTGTTCATTTTTGAATATTTCCTTTCCTGCACATTTCAAGCACTTGTTAATATTTTGTATCTAGTCTTAATCTGTATATATTAGATGTTCTTTTGTAACTAGTTGTATCTATCTTTTGTAAACTTCCGTAAACTTGTAATTATCTTGTAACGAACATCCCCTTAACTTAGTTGACCCCATTGCCCAATCTTAGGCACTAGTCTTAGTTGCCCTAGGAAAAGGTCCGACTGTCATACTTAGATAGTTGCATCTTGCATTCGCTGATTGACATCATAGGCTAGATTCCCCTTAACCTTTTAACCAATTAAAACCAACTCCTAGAACATTAAAACTCTTAATCTCATCTAGTAACTAGGGTCTACCCCCCTTGGCTTCCCTAAGAATTAGCCTAGATGGAAGAGGTTCAAGTCAAAGTGACAGTGTGGACTTTGAACCTAGGCATTGTGCCTCCGAGGACACACTAAGTGAGCAGGACTTAGCTCACGTTTGCAAGTGTGTATAAGGACGGCAACAGGGTGGAACTTGAGCGAGCAATATTTGAGGTGAAAGAAGGAATGGCAACTTAAGAACACAATGATCTCCCTTTGAATTCATTGCCTCTTCATTTCCCTTTTTCCCCTTTTTGCATTTGATTTGTCAGTCTTTCTCCAATGTGTCTTTCTTCTTAGCAAATATTCTTGGCATCCTTCTAGGCCACCTCCATTTCCACTATTGATACTAAGGAAGTGGTCCACTACTCTTGTTAAAGAACCAATAAAGTTATTCTCACATAATTGATAGACAAGATCTGACCATTCCTTGACATATTTCCATGCCTTCTCAGTTGGTTTTTGAGGCACCATTTGATTAAGTTTCTGCATATTTAATTTTTTTGTTTGCAATAATGAGATTTTAGAATTAAAACATACAAGGTTGAAGGATTGCAACAAGGATCTAAGTTCTACAAGTTTCTAACTTGTTTACTTGCTGATTTGATAACCAGTGGCAGTAACCACATACAAATACTCAGTATACAATGTACATACAAATTTACAATTTACAAAGTACAATACAAAATGCACCTGATTGTGCTCTGCTCACTACTTTAGCTTGTAGACTGTTGCTGTCCTCATTGCTGTAGCCTGTACACTGCTCAGCGGCTCACTGCATATTGCTGTATCTTGTATACTGCTCAGTGTCTTACTGCTGATTGTTGTAGCCTGTAGATTGCTCAGTGGCTCCCTGCCCATTGCCAAATCCCAATGCCCAAAACTGGGCTCTGAGATTAGTGCTGACGGCTGAACCTTGGGTGAAATGATACCAAATGCTGAGTGAAATTGTGTTCTGAGCAAAACCTTGGTCAAAATGATGGAGTCTTGGCTGCTAGAACCCTGGGAAAAATGAATGAGAAGCCCTGGTCTAAGCTCTAAGGCTGTCTGGGCAAAATGAAGGACAAACTATGCTTTGGTCTGAGGTTGAGGCTATCGTTGTAGCCACCATTGTCGAAGTTTGTAGCCTTCGGCTTGTTGCCACTGTCATTGAAGCATGTATCCTGTAGGCTATGACTTGGTGTTGGGATCTGTTAGAGAGGGGAGAATGAACAAAACAGAAGGAATGCAAGGTGGTGTGAGGAAGGAATGAACCGGAGGCAGGGGTTTAGATTTAGGGATTTAAAAAAAAAATTGACCTGTAAAAAATTGAACCTCAACAAACGTCAACGCACAAAATCTAATTTCGGGTGAATTATTCACGATTAAATTTGAATTCATCTAAAGTTTAACAAACTTCAACAAATTTATTCGACTTCACTTGAAGTTCGACAAATTTTGAACTTGAACCTTGAAATTTGCCGAACCTGGTGACTTAGTCCAAAAGTGATTTGGTTGTTGAGTTTATGGAAGATAAGCCCAGGTCTGAAAAAATGGTGTTGGGTGACTAGAGAGAGCACTATGTTGAAGGTTGTGGTTATGTGTAGTTGAAGTTGAAATGTAAGATTTTGATGTTTATGAATGTTTTCTACATTCTTGGATTAAGCAAAAATTTGCTTTCAGTTGGTAAGATTACGAAACATAATTGGCATCTAGATGTCACTTTCTAGGGTCAAAGGTGTTTTGTGATAGGTAAAAGAAGAAATAAGATGATTGCATCAACTGTGGTGCAAGGTCTATACAGTTTAGTTGATGATGAAGTTGCAGAATCACATGCTTCAGTGGCTAGTCATTGGAGCAATATCAACAATTCTCTTTGGCATCAAAGATATGTACACCTAAAATTTCAATATCTTTCCTTATGAATTGTAAAATGGTGCATGGATTGCCATATAAGAAGAAGGAAGATACATGAGTGGCATGTCTTGCAAGAAAACAATATAGATTGGCCTTTGAAGGTGGAAAAAATTGTTGGAGATCCAAAGCATTTTTGGAGTTGGTCCAAGGTGATACTTGTGGTTGTATTAGGACAACCTCTTTATTTAGTGTACGGTACAACTTCTTTATTTTGCTGTCTGTTGATAATTTTTCAAGGAAAATGTGGGTCTATCTTCTTAAGAAGAAGTTTAATGCCTTTGTTGAGTTTAAAATTTTCAAAGTGGCATTAGAAAAGGAGTTTGGTAGATGTATTAAGATCCTTTGAACCAATACTGGCGGGGGATTATTTTAATGAGTTTGCTAAATTTTGTAAGAAAGAGGGCATCTAGAAGCAATTACCTGAAACATACTCTCTTCAACATAATGAGGTTGAGGAAAGGAGGAACCAAACAGTGTTAGAAATGGTTGGATGTATGTTGAAGTGTAGGAAATTGCCAAACAAATAGTGTATAGAAATAGTTCAGACTATTGTGTATCTATTGAATAGGTGTCCTAGGAAAGAAGTGTGAGAGGTTATTTGAGAGGAAGCTTGGTCAACAAAAAACCACAGGCCAGTTCTGGTTTTGTTACATATGTTCTAGTTCCTGAAGAAAAGAGGACAAAATTAGATGCATAATGTAAGAAATTAATGCTTGTTGACTATATTGATCAAGAAAAGGTTTACTGATTGATAGATGTTGCCGCTAACAAAGTGATGATTAGTCGAGATTTTATCATTGATGAGAGTGGATGTGTTTTTCTGGTTGTTTCAGATCAGAAATCAGATCAGAAAATTGATGATTATGGTTGTTTTGAGACCGAAAACTCAAATTGTATGGTGGAAGGTAGCAGAACGAAGCACCACCATCAAGAGTTGTTGTGCATGAAGAACATATTGAAGAGACGAAACTACTGTTGATGATTATAGTCAAGACGAAGTTTGAGTACTTCTGTGAGAGACTTGTCTTGGTGGAGAATGCCTCCCTAGCTGAGAGGGAGTGTTGATGATCATAGCTGCACGAGACATCCTCCAGGACACAGACTGAGTGAGTCGGCCTGAGAGAGAGCCCATGAGTTGGGTGTGCCCATGAGATGGGTGTGTGGTTCCTCTCTGAGATGGAGATGGAACGTTGTGTGCCCCTGTGTGGGGTGAGGAAGCCCATGAGATGGGTGTGTGGTTCTGCTCTGAGACGAAGATGGAACGTTATGTGCCCCTGTGTGGGGTGAGGAAGCCCATGAGATGGGTGTTCCCATGAGATGGGTGTGTGGTTCCTCTCTGAGATGGAGATGGAATGTTGTGTGTCCCTGTGTGGGGTGAGGAAACCCATGAGTTGGGTGTGTTGTTCTCTTTGAGATGGATATGAAATGATGTACTGGTCTCCTTTGTGTAGAGAGTTGAGATGATGTGATACTCCAGATGATTCTTCTGTGAGACGCAGTGAGAAAGAGATCTGCTGAGTAGGATGTGCCTATGGCTGAGCACCGGTGAACGCGATCCTAGTGGCTGAGCACTAGTGAGTGTGATTCTTCTGTGAGACACAGTGAGATAGAGATGTGGATGTCCTTGTGGCTGAGCACAGATGGATGTGCCCCTAGTGGCTAAGCACTAGTGGGTGTATGAGATCCCTTGCTATATTTTTCAAGAGTCAGATTTACCTGTAACCCTATTTGTGATGTAAAGGGTACAAGTTGGCCCCACCATAAAGTGAAAGATAATTAATGTAAAAGATAATTAATATGGTAATTATTAATTATATTGTGAGTTATTGAGGTCGGCCCTGTTGTGCCAATAGACACTACTTTTGATATGTCCAGTCTAATATAAATAAAGGTAAATTCCTCATTGAGGAATCAGAACATAAGTGTGAGTTTGGAAATTTTAGCAAGTACTTGTTCTTGGGCTGAAGTGCACACCTCTCTTGGGCGCTAGTCTTCTAGGGTTTGTAAGAACCCTTTTGTGTGCTAGGCTTATGGTGTGGGAGGTCTTTCTCTTGAAGAATATTGCAAAGGTTTGGCTGGGTTTCTTCCCTTGTTGAGAAGGGTTTCCCAGGATACTTCTTGTGTACTTGTGCATGGTATTTCTTCTTGTGATCTTGGTTGCTGCAACAAATTGTTAATGGTGAATTAGCAATTGTCTATGGTTCAAGTAAAATGCTAAAATTGGAATGAACTTCATGCTTGAGCCTAGCTTAATGAAAAATCAACAACTACGCCAAGGTAGGTTAAAGTCATTTTGGTTTGGAGGGTAGATTGGATAAAAAACTCAAGTGGTATTGCAACATTTTGGAGGAGCTTCCTCAACTGAGAAAAGAGTGGCTAAGCGAGAGACAAAAAAGGGAAGGTAAGCAACAAGAGCTGGTTGTTTTTGTTTATGTTCTACTATGGTAACCTCTTTAGAACACCAACATGATGAACGAGTTGAGTGGAAGAAATCACTTAGTGGGGGTGAAGGTAGAGTCAACAAAGCGGGATGAGATGATGCCAACCACGAGAGTTTAATTTCGCTGGTGGAGTTGAAAATGAATGTAAAGAGTGGTGAATTCCAACTACAAGAGGTGTCGTGGATAGGTTGGACTCTTTACATGTCCTGGCATGCTGAAAAGGCCTATTGTTTCAAAATAAGTATATTGTGCTACCATGATGTAGAAAAGGTGCTTTTATTGAAGGACAAACGTGACTTTACATCAATGGTAGAAGGGTTGAATTTTTGAGCCATCATTGACTCCAATCTAGCTATTGAATCAGTGAATGATCAAGTGGTTGATGGCTTAGCATGCTCAAAATCAACCTTGCTAGATATGGGTGTTGTACTTAGTTTAATGTCGTGTTGTGGCAACATCAATGAGGGTACATGCTGCTTAGAGGAGAAGATAGAATGGGGAGTTGTGAGCCATACTTTGTTGTTGATTGGTTACACTACCTAGCCATAGGTTGTGAAGTATCTCTACAACTTACTTGATCTAGATAAGTTGGTTATGTTTTGGGACAAGCCATTGTGTCTAGTATGGCCATTGCAGGAAGTGGTTAGGATAGGTACTTTATAATGGTCATAATTGTATTATATCTTAACTTAGAAACTGTAAGTTAGGGGTACTTTAATATTATAAAATTACCTAATGATGTAATCAAGTTAAGGTACAAGGACTTAACATTCATTAAGTTGTATGTTAGTGGTTAGATGTTGGAGGGGTTATGTAAATTACATGTCCCTCATTGAGACAACTCTGTGTAATGTTTCTTATACCTTATGACTAAGGAATCACATCAATTTTTTCTCCCCTGTTTCCATCTTTGCGAGTCTATATGCGAATGTGTAATTATGATAATCACTACCATTGTAAGGGAATATAAATTTCTATATGGTTGTTGAATGGGTTTGTCATTGTCTTTCAAGTGTATGTATTATTTATGAACCATTGAAGGGATACCTTTCGAATTTTGACATATTTGAGTGAAGGTGTCCTTGCATGCAATCCACATATCTCAAACTCTCTCCTTCCATGATGATGTTAATTAAGAGTTCATGATTGCATATTTCAAGAGAGCGTTGACCACATTTCTTGGAAGTATCAATATATTCTATGTCTTCTCTAGTTTTAGGGTCTTGAAAAAGGTCTTTTTGATCCTCATCTTTCCCTTTAAGATCCTCACATTGGTCAGTGGTCAAGACACATGATGTACTATAGTCTGGCTTCTCATTTTTCAAATTAAACATAAAGAATTTATATTCATCAATATCTTCATCTTCTTCATCATCAAATTTTGCACACTACAAGGTGTCCTCCATCTTCCATACTAAGGGAATCTTGTAATGATCTTTGAATTTGTTCCTGGGATTAATTTTCTCCTTTGCTTTCTCTTGAATGAGATGCAATTTTTCTCAAAAGAATACCTTTGTCTTGGGTGGCTCTTCCTCAACATATTGGAATTCTCGTCCATTTATCTTCTATTCTTCCATTATTGGTTATTGGATTTGCTGTGCAAGAACTAGTCTAGGCTGATTATTCTTGGTAGTTGTGCAAGTTTCATATGTAGGTCCTTTGCCACAAATGGTTTTCTAGCCATTTGTGTGTGGGTTGTGTGTGAAGATATGTTCATCTGATAAGTTCTTGGCCACTAGTTTTCATTCACTTGGGCTGATTGATGGTTGCATGCCATTGTTTAGGGTTGTAGATTTGCAAAAAATATCGAGGGGTAACAAAGGTTGTGTATTTGTTCTAATAGTGGTGCCTTCGATAGAGGGAGTAAGCATCATTGAGAGCATTTGCCTAGGATGAGTGTACATTGGAGAAGAGGACATCCGACCGTATGTTTGCTAAGATTGCTCAATGTAGGAACAATTATTGAATGGTGCGGAAACAAAGCCATTACATTGCTTGAATGAAAAATCATGCTCAAAATTATGTACATAAATAGTAGAAAGAAGTTTTTGGTTGTTGTGTTTTACTTTTCTCACCTTTAGATTTAGGCATGTTGACCATGCCACTATGGAGGATAAGATACCTTCTTTAAAATCCTACTTAGTTCAACCCTTGTCACATTCTTTGGATTATTCATGATTTTTATGTCCTTTCTTTTCAACTCTTCTTGTGGGCTAATGGGATTTCTTTGTCTATGCTTGCATAAGCACCTAGAACATCGACACTCAAAAGAAAGGATGTGCTGCACAACTGGTTGCTGTCATCTGAAAAAACCTGCTTAAACTCTATCTTGACCTGCCTTTATACTTTTAGTTGAATCCCTAATCTACCAAAACCCCATTCTTTTGGTGAGATGTACGGTTGAGATTAATCCTAGTTTAAGTCATTAATGCATGAAATACACTTTATTAGACTTGTTATTGCACAATTTGTAGTTGGAGTAAAAGATGGGTGAAAGAAGGGCAAACTGGCGAAACTGAGACTATCCTACCACTGTCACCTCGATAGGATAGCTCTTTTTGTTTAGGGTGGTAGGCCCAGGGGAGACATCCCCGATGACCTAGGGTTTTGAGAAGGCAAAGGCTTAAAAGGCTGAGTAAAGTTATCCCCCTCACAAGTCACCACCGATCAGAAAGTCCGACTTAACAACCAATAAAGATAAAGTAACTAGAAGTGTACCTGCCTGAGACAAAGCAACAAGGAAACTATACATGTGCAAGATCACTTGCTGGTTAGTACTTCATACAATCAAGACTTTCCGATATAAAGCAATTGACCAGTAATATTAGTGAAGCAAATCAATGATATAAATTAGCAATGATCACAATATATCACTTCAATATAAATGCTAAAGAAGCTTCGCAATTTGCGATGGCAATTTATCATCAATGTAATAATACTAGAAGCAACGCCTTAGCCAATCTTTCAATTGCTTTAAAGACACAATAAATGCTGCATGGATATGTTTATAACACAAATAGATGACGACAACAATAGGGTTAGTAATTGTTAGTCTAAGCTAGGGTTATAAGGAGTTAAAGGTTTTTCAAGAGTATTAGAAGTTGTGATCAAAAGGCTCAGGTATAAGGTCTTAGATCAATGCGCTATTAGGGTAAATGGAGTCAAAAAAGGGCTGCAAAAGTTGAAGGGCCGAAATGATAGTGGTAGGGCTAAAGACAAGAGATTTTAATGATGAAGTGTTGCTAAGGCAAGGCTTCATCAATCAAACCCTAGGGGAAAACAACTCACTAAGGTGTAGAAATCCTAGGCCTTAGTGCGTTTTCCTCCTTCTTTAGCTCAATGTCAAGATAAAAACGGTTAGCTTGAAGAGTGAAAGGTAGAGTGTTGCTATGGCAAAGCTCTATCATCAATCTTCAGCAAAATAAATGGCTCCTTTCATAACTTAGTATGGAGATGAAACAAGGACACCAACATGTGCTTGTCCCCTAGGGTTTAATCCAACAAATTATAATAACAAAATGCAAGTACAAAATACCATAACCATTCAATAAAGAAGGATTGCATAAATTCACTTACATCCACCAAGCATTCATATAGCCAAACCCTAGTTGTAAACCTTCCACGAAGAAAATGCCAAAATAGCCAAGAAAAAGCCTCCTTCAACAAGTGCGCATCAAAATTTCAGCCAAAACCCTAAAGGAGGGCACAAATTTCAGACCTCACTAAGGAGTGAAAGATGATCCTTAAAATGAGAGTTTTAGCTCTCCACTTATACAATACCAAGTGACCTTAATAAAATTTAGGTCACCAAAAGGTCGACAAGGCCAAAATACCAAATAATACTGTTTTACATTAAATGTCATAAATTAAACCCTAATCAAGCAAAAGTAAAGACGTCATGCCCATTCTAGGGTGACAGTAGCCCCTTTTAGGGAAACATTGGCCTCCTGGAGCAAAACATTAGCCCTCCTTGGTCCTCACCAAGCTGCCACACGTGCCACAATTGCCATAATTGCCTCCCCAAAATGTCCACAATGATGGATGACGTCATGGACATCCTGGGTGACGTCATGGGCCTTCCAAGGCCAACGTTCCAGTGGAGAGGGCACAACCCCCCTAGGTAAGGCTCTGCCAGGGTGCCTCTGTGGGACGTCCTCCTCTTCTCTGGTGCAAACCCCTCTGTCCTGTCTTTGCCCCTTGTTGGGGTCTCAATATCCATCTGGTGGGCTCTTCAGCCCCATGGAGGTTTGAACTAATCATCTCCCCATGTGTACCTGTCCAATATGGTACCTGTTCGTCCGGTATGATCCTGCACATCAACAGATATGCCCTCCATGGGCTCATAAGTCACAGGGATCATAGCAATGTCAATCACATCCAATCATCAATTTTATCAAACATGTGCATAAAACCTCTTTTACCCAGTCAAGTGCTCAAAGACATTATACAAATCTGCAAGGCAAGTTTGGAGGAAGTGACTGGGCGTCCTATTGGGCTAGTGTACACTAGAAATGGGATGTTTCTGGAAGAGATCAAATCCAAGTCATGTTAATGGATGAGGTGGATAAGGGATGTCATGACAAGGGGTGTAGTGATAGCAGGGAAATGCAAGGCCTACCTGTGGGCGCCTTTGTAGAAGGCGAGCTGCACTTGTCTTGGATGCAAATGTTTCCAAGCCCATTCATGCCTTTTATTCTTATTTCTTTATTGCTTTTTCTTTCAAGAAGCTAATCATGGGACACTGCCCTGGCGTGGTGACCAGTGGTGGCAATGTTACCCACAAGCACTTTCACGAAAATTAGAAGGCTGGCTCGTGATGAGATCCCCTTTCTCTTGGCTATGCCACCAAGAGCCACTACCCTGGCGTGGTAACCAATTGCTAGTAGTGTCATACCGCTAGATGCCCATGGACCTAATAGGCTGGCTCGTGATGAGACCCCCTATCCTCTGACTAGGTCTTGTTTTATTATTTTTATGGGTCCCTCTTGTTTCTTGTCGAGAAGCTTTTTACTACTTTCTCGGGGATCCTTGGGGAAGCATCTCGAGGTTTTATTTTTAGGCTTTTATCTTTTGCCAATTGCTTTTACCTTCTGGCCCTTTAGCCCCTTCTTCCCACAAGGCAAGTTGCAACCCTTAAATGATTGGCCAACCCAATCCCCGGACCAATGTAATGGGATGGATGAGCAGGAAGCAAGATGGAAAGTGGTAAATATGACGGGAGCAGACAATGAATTTTCAGAAATCCCCCCAGTGGCAACTCAAAACCTATGGGCACAAGCTTACTAGGGCATCCTGTCAACCCCCCAGACATGCTCAAGTGGATAAGTATGAGATCCAAGCACCCGTTAGAAACAAAAATAACTAAATGCACATATTCAAAGGTTTTGAGGATCAGAGTGACACATACCATGATACCCGGACTCATTACCTCATGGAGCAAGATCCATCTCTGCTACAGGACCAAGCTGAGGTGATTGATGCTGCTACTGTTGACAAAGTGGAGGCGTTGAAAGGAAGAAAAGATGGGCCCTCCAGGGCCATGCTCAAGTCGATCCGACTCTCGGTACTCCATGTCTAGGACCTGTGGGCCTCGAGACATAATCTCCTTAGTTATCCCTAAAAGTGGGGGATAACAAGACTCAACAACTAAATATAAGACTTTTCACTTTTTCCTAAAGTGAATTACAAAATAGAGTTTGTTTTTGAAATATCTTGAACCACTTCTAGCATGTTCACATTGAACCTATGCGGAAGTTCCTATCTGAGCTATATTTCTCAACACTCCTCTCTTAGCGAGAAAGGAATTCTGCACCAATCCATGTTTGTCTCAAAATGATTCAAACTTCCCTTTTGCTAAGGGCTTAGTCAAAATATTAGCTACCCGCTGATCTGTGGGAATATGTTGGAGCTTCATTGCTCCCTTCTGAATCTTGTCTCATATGGGATGATATCTGATCTCTGTGTGCTTGGACCTGACATAAAATACTGGGTTCTCAGAGTGTTTGATGCAACTCTAATTATCATAGTAAATGACTATGCGATCCAACTCTTGATCAAACAATCTTGCAAGTAACTTGCGAAACCAGATGTCCTCACAACTAGTAATACTAGCTACCATGTATTCTACCTCTCTTGAGCTAAGTGCCATGGAATTCTGCTTCCTACTGAACCAGGATATCATCTTTGGACTCAAGCTAAAGCAACACCCTGAGGTGCTATTCATGTCTCCTGCACTGCCTACCCATTCTGAGTCTGTATACCCCTGCAACTTCACTTCACCATTTCTTGGATATCCCAGACCATACTCCACGTTGCTCCTCAATACCTAAGCACATGTTTTGTTGCCACCCATTGCTCTCGCCTCAACTCCACCATGCACTAAGTCAGGGTGTTTACTGCAAAACATATATTTGGTCTAGTGTTGACCAAATACATCAAGGAACCTATCCACTGCCTATACAATGTGGGATCCACCAACTCTGAAGATGAAGCTGTCACCTTCTTTAGATTAGTGATCATGGGTGTGGCCATATATTTGCAGTCCTCCATACGAAACCTCTTCAAGATCTCAATTGCATAATTACCTTGCCAAAGGAATATTTTCCCTTGGTCTTTTCCAAACCTCCAAACCCAAGAAGGAATGCTTCTCTACACTTGTAAGAAACAAGTCATCTACATACAACACCAAAATAATCAAATCAGTCCCAATAAATATATAATATAAGTTAGGATCTACTTCACTTTTGGTGAAGCCCATACTTTGGTAATAACCATCTATCCTGGAATACCATTGCTCTCAGTGCTTGTTGGAGTCCATGCAAGGCTTTCTTAAGCTTGCAAACATGGGACTCCTTTCCATTTACCTGAAATCCCTGAGGTTGCTCTATGTACACTTCTTCCTCAATGATCCCATTAAGGAAGGTTGTCTTCATATCCATTTGATGTATCCTCCATCCCATAAATGAAACTAAGGACATAACTACTCTAATGGAAGTGTACTCGACGAATAGATAAAATGTTTCCTCATAGTCGACTCCCTCTTTCTGGGAGAACCCTCTTGCCACGAACCTCACCTTGAACTTCTCAATGTGACCATCTACTACATGCTTGATCTTGTAGAGCCACCTGGAACTCACTACTAACTTCCCCTTTAGTCTTGGCACTATGTCCCAAACAACATTCTTCATGATTGAGGTATACTCCTCCACCATGGCATCCTACCATACTTGTTGGTTTGTTGCCTCCTGAAAGCTGGAAGGCTCGTAATATATGATGTTTCTCATCAATTCCATGTAGTTTGGAAACTTCTTCGGAGTTTTGGTTTCTCTAAATGTTCTCCTAGGAATCTCAACATATTCCCAAGCATCCTTCAATGTTTGAGTGAACCATCAAGGTCTCTTGATAGAACTAGAAGCAACTGATGTGTCCTCCTCTTCACCTAAAGGCTGTTGTCATGTGCTAGAAGTCACCGGTGACCTCGACTCAACCTTCGAAGCTTCCTGCTCCTCATCCTCTGTCACCGAAATAGTCTTATGGGACTTCCTGGATACAAAGTCTTCCTCAAACTTTATATCCTTGCTCACTACTCCCTTCCCCTGCTCTGGAATATAGACCCCGTAGGCCTTTGAAGTCTCACTGTAACCTACAAATAAACCCTTCCTACTAGAGGGCTCCAACTTTGTCTTGTTCTCCACTGGTACATGGATATAAATTGGACATCCAAAGATGTGGAAAATGACTCATCTTTGGCTTCATACCAGTGAATGCCTCCTCTGGTGTCTTGTCCTCCAAGATCCCGTGAGGACACATGTTCTGGATGTAGTCTATTGTGTTGCATGCCTCTACCCAAAGAAAGATCGACAAGTCTTGGTCATGAGTCATGGCCTTATAAGCCCCTATGATGGATCAATTTTCTCCCTGACTATGAGGCCGACTCCTCATTCTTTTCCTTACCCTTACTAGGTCCTTTACCTTTGCCCTTATTTGTCTATCTAAATAGGGCAAGGTTCTGGCCACCACCTTTCTTGCTGGCTTTTGACTTCATCTGAATCTCCTCCTGGATACTGTCATCCCATGGCCTTTCAAACTTAGGAAGGTTCTCATGAGTACAAATACTTTTGACAAATGGTTTCCATGAAGCTTGGAATCCATTCAGTCACCAATGCCATGTTGACTAGCTTTGCATTTCAATCTTCTCCCAAACTGCTGCAAGTTGATCATGAATCTATGTGACCTTCATAAGGTAATGGGAGACTGAATTTGTTTTGGTCATCTATATGGCTCTGAGTTTGTTCCGCAATATCATCTTCGTATTTATGTTCTCACTCTAGTAGAAGCCAAGTAGGGAATCAAATATCTCCTTTGCAGTCTTCTTCTTAGATATATGAGGAATCGAATGATCTTTTATGGCATCCACGATCATCTGCTTGGTCTTCGCTTCCTTCTTGTGAGCTGTCAACTGCTATGGATCTATAGGCGAAGGCCTAACATTCTTGACAATATCCCAAATATCATTCTCTTCCAATAAGAGTGTAACCCTAACTTTCCAAGACAATAAATTTGTAACACCATCCAATTTGTCCTCGAAACTAAGGCTAGCTGATGCCATCTCTAAGATCTACTCAACAAACTCCCATATCTGAAAATTAGTTTAAAAAAAATAAAATTTGAAACTCTCAAACTGCCGGTCCTTGTTTCCAGCAGTTGATCTATTGTTGCAAACCCTTGAGAATATCAATCAAAGAAATATCTCTAATACAATGTAGAAATTTCCGGCCCTAGGTGACTACTGTTGTTACGATCTCAATAAACAAATAAATTGTTGAATTTAATTAATGCAGAAATTAATTTCAGACCATAGCATCAATCACACAATAGCTGGAAAAGTAAATAATGGAAGCATAAAACAGAGTCACACATATATGTAATTTCTCTTTCAAAATCAGCTTTTTATTCCTTATTCAAGGCTTACAAGGAAATCTCCAGTCTGTCAAACTAGCAGCTACACAGTTAATCAAAATCACCTCAGAAACAGATCTGCACAAAAATCGAGAAGAAACAGCCTGCAAGGAAGATTGTACAGATCCACACAACTGTATGGATTTGTTGTACGACGTCGTATGACTGTACAGATTTTCTGTATGGATCTGTTGTACAGCCTGCTGCTGTACAACCTCCTTTTTACTCTGGCTCCTCTCCTACTCTTTAGCTCTGCTCAACTAGTTACTGTCCCTCTGCGACAAAAAACTGTCTGAACTCTCTATCTTGACCTGCTTTTATACTTCTAGCTGAAATCCTAAACTACCAAAACCCTAATCTCTTTGTGAGATGTATGGTTGAGATTAATCCTAGTCTAAGTCAGTAATGCATGAAATGCAATTTATTAGATTCAACAGCTAAATATAAGACTTTTCACTTTTTCCTAAAGTGACTTACAAAATAGAGTTACTTTTGGAAATATCTCAAACTGCTTCCAGCACGTTTGCACTGAACCTGTGTGGAAGTTCTTGTCGAGCTATATTTCTCAAGAAATGCACTATCTTTGGTTTGAGAGGTGTAGGAGGGTTTATCTATTTGGCTCGTAGATATGGATGATAAGAAACTCACATATTCCTCCCCAATTTCTTAATGAATATTCCTTATGATGCTGCTATGAGTTGGGCACAGGGAGATAAATTGCTTTACACGATAATTTCTAAAACATTAGAAATGATGGAGAATCTCTATTGCTACTCTTCGTGTTGGTGGAAATGATATGCATACATGTTGATGGTAGTCCCATGGAATTAGGTTTGCAGAGATAACTAGTAGCTTACCAATCTTGGGTTTTGAAGAGCCAAGTATCCCACTTTAATGAAGTGGAAGTTTAATCAAGTAAATGTATTAGTTCTCCCATTGTGCAATCAACCTGATAAACTTGAGCTAGAAAATTGTTTATTATCCAATCTAATGGGAAAGATACACAGGCATATATTTTGAAAATTCATACTAATAAGGCAGGATGGAAAGAAAAAGTTCTAGATGTATATGGAAATAGTGTCATATTTTTTATCCTAAACATAAACAAGAGAAAAAAATATGTCCATTTTATCTAGATGATGTTTTTCTTGTTGACTGTGAACTTTCTATCACATATGGCCAACTCAAGGTTGGAGTTGGCTGACTTAGTGCAGAGTGGCAGATATATGAAGTCTCCATTGCACATGGAGGCCTAGAATGAATATTGTCAGTTAACTGCAGAATTGTAGGGTTTCTTAATAGTTCATGCTGGGGGCCGGGGCTTCTCTTAGGAAAATGCAGATTATTCCTAGCTTAAGATCGATAAATGATGGATGAATGTCAGGGAAATCATGACCTTTATTGTGAAATATCTTGTTTTTTTATCAATCTATTGACATTTGCTTGAAGGAGCTTGTTGTGTATGCTTGTCATTCAAATTTTAGTGGGTAATCATGTCCTAAGATGATTTTGAAGGTTGAGGAAGTTAACATGTATTCTGTTGGTGATTGAAAAGTTAAATGCCAGCTCCTGCTCCTGCTTGTTAGTGAGATTTTGATGAATTAATAAATTAGTATCTACTGGAAACTGCAAAATAATGGCTCAATGATCTAGTGTGGCATAGAATTTGTAGAGACCATTTTGTAACAGATGGTACATAATACATATGGTAGAAGAATTTTTAAAAAGAGTTAGGTTGGGCTTGGGAGTTTTGCTTTGAACTTTGGCTTTTCCTGGCTATGCAAACTATAATTTCCTTTATTCTCAATTTGATCCTCTGAACACAGTGCCAATGAATAAATGAAGTGAAATGTTCTCACTTGCTCTACTCCTGACTCCTAACCCTGCAACCTGACATTTTGCTTCCACATAAAAGTGGAAGATAAGAGAAGAGTGTCTGCCAATCTCCTGTTGCATATCTTTCTAATCTTTCTTTCTATCCGTCCTATTGGTAAATTTGTTTTATAATTCTTCACTAAATAAACTTAAAGAGATACAAAACATCAAGAGTTTCAACTTTATCCCATATGTAGTGTAGATCTAAGATGAAAAACATCGAGAGTTCCAACTTCATCCCTTGTACAGTGGGGATCATTTCAAGGTGAATAGACCCATTGCTTAGCCTCATTACAAACTTTTGAAGCAATTGGTCTCTTAGAGCTCTAGTGAATTAAAGTGGCTAAAGTTTAAACAGCCTTTATGATGGATGAAATTCAGGTTTTATGGTTTCTTCTCAGGAGAAGTTATATAAATGCAATGGCTCTTTAAAGATATCTCTCATATCTCATGGTATTAGAGCTGCGACTATTTTTTATTAAATCTATTACTATTGATTTGGAATGTGTTTTTTTTCCAATTATTTGAAGAATTTAAATGTTAGAAATGCTACTGTGGGTTTTATGGTTTGACAATTGATCTTAAATCTGTTTCCTATGTTGCCAGTTTCTTTTTGATGCTGCAGCAGCACATTGTGTTGAGATTGCAACCCATCGACATGGATGCTGTGTGTTGCAACGGTGTGTTGATTTTTCAACTGGGGCCCAGCGGCAGCGTTTGGTAGCTGAAATAGCTGCAAATGCACTGTTCCTTTCCCAAGATCCTTTTGGGTAATTCTTGTGTCTACCTACTCAATATGCACTTGCATAAAATTTGAGTTTAGACATTTGATGGAAGCAAGATGTGTTCTGACACTGGATTTCTTAGGCTGCTCTTTTGTAAGTTTTGTTTTTGTTTTTGCATTTGAGGAACAGCATTTCCACAGCTGCTTTACAGAAGGTTTTGTTGGTAGCCTTACTAAGATTAGAGGTTGGTCACATTAGTTAAACCTATAGTGGTTTTGGTGTATGTATTTGTTTGCTTTGAGTTTGGGCGTATCATCATTGAATTTAGATAGAAACAAATAGTTTTTCTTTCACTTTTCTTTAGCTTACACATGTATCACCAGAAAGCTAAGAAGTATTGGAACTTGGAAGTAGTTCTGTGAACAATGCTTGAAATTTATTTATTTATGATATCTTGTTGGGTTTGAGGAAGTGATGTTGGTTATCTGAGGGATAAACATCTTCAATGTGCATACTGCAGAGACATGCATAGGCACCTCAAACTAAGACTAATGGTTGGATACACTAGTTAAACCTATATATGTTCTGGTGGTTTATGTCACGATCCAAGTTCGAAACAAAAGGTTTTTTTCACCTTTGTTTAGCTGTTGTATCATTATCATGCATCACCAGAAAGCTAAGAAGCATTGTAGCACTGTGAACAGTGATTCAAATTTATTTGCTTATGATATCTTGTTGGGTTTGAGGATATGATGTTGGTTCTTTGAGGCATAAACATCTTTAATTTCAATCCAGGACAGGCATGCACAGGAACCTTTTGTTGCCATTCTAATAGACATGCACAGTAGCATGCGCTAAATTATTTTTAATGTTTTTCCTGCAGAAATTATGTTGTTCAATACATTTTGGATCTGGGAATTCCATGGGCAAATGATGACGTGATGAATCAACTGGAAGGGAACTATGCATGCCTTTCTATGCAGAAATTCAGCAGCAATGTGGTTGAAAAGTGTCTGAAACTTGCTGGTGAAGAGAAACGTGCACGCATTATTCGAGAGCTGATAAATAATTCTCGACTAGGGCAACTTTTACAGGATCCTTTTGCAAACTATGTTGTTCAATCTGCTTTGACCACCTCAAAGGTTCTTTCCAGGATCCCTTATTTGTTTTCTCCCACACTATGGCACAGAAGAGGGGAAATATTGAATATTTATATTTAATTGATAATGCGCTAGATTTCTACTTTTTATTCAGGCTGGTTCATATAATTAATTGGAGAATTGTATATTTGATTTCTGCAACCAGGGGCCTCTTCATGCTGCTTTTGTTGAAGCTATCCGACCACATTTACCAGCACTGCGGAGTAGCCCATTTGGAAAGCGAATCCTTTCACGTACCAATTTAAAGAAGTAATATTTGCATTTTTGTTCCAGGTCGTTACATTCTACCTCACGGTTTTATAGATCAAAATGGTGATCAAGTTGTAAGGTGCCAATATTTGTGTATATCTTGTTTACAACTCTTTGAAATGACCATTTTTGGCATGTAAAAATCAAGTGTTTGAACTGATGTAACATTATAATAAGAGATGATGTGAGCTTAAGAATTGTATTTGTTACGTTGAACGGTGAAAACTGCATGACCCAGCTCACTCCATACAACAATCTGATATCTTCAATTGCTCCTTGAAGTGAATACCTTGTGAATTGTGGGCCCGAGACTTCATTATTTTCTGTACTGGTACCAGGAACTGGGGCAAATAGGCTTCTTTTAACTAGGTTGTTCTTTAGATGCAAGGGCTTGGTGGAGAAGAAATTTAGAACTTGAAAATGGGGCAGTAGAAGTCAAGCATAGATATGAAAGTTTCTGTTACCTAATATATTTAGCTGCTGGTTGGCCTGGGAAATGGCAGTTCCAGCAAAATTGTATGTAGATTGGCAAAAATTGATATTGAAGTTACACAGCCAGACTTGTATGAAGTACAATTTTATCTGGCTGGTGTAAAGAAAGAGATTACTATGTTTGAACTTATTCTTGTAGTGTCCTGGATATTAATGTCTGGGGCTGTGCTATTGTACTGTAAATTTGTAAGTTCCAAATTTATATACATCCCGTCATTTTTCTCTAATTGTACTTGAATCATCTCTTCTGATTCTGTAACTTTCTGGATTTGTTGGTTCTTTTTTTTCCAGATGTTAAAAGCACACTAAGAAATTGGAGTCCCGAGTGTTCTTCAGGATCTCAAGAAGTTTTTAGCATTGTAACCAAACTGACTTGTTAATGTTAACATGCATTCATGTTTTTAGATCTTTGAGAGCTCTTACATTTTGCTGGGCATTCAACAAACCTTCCATGCTACAAAACTTACATGGTTAGGGCCAGTTGATATTCATTGCCTTCTCGTGCAGTCCAGTCCAAATGTACACTCTGGCTGGACCAACTTATCATATCTATTGTCACCCCATAACTAAAATAATTGAGGATGAATGACGTCTCCGGGGTATGAAGCCCAAGAAAAAGATAAGGGGATAGGACCTCTAGGAATGAAATTGAAATAAAAGTAGGGAATGAAATAGTTGTTGGTTCACCATTCTAGCATCAAACACCGAGGTTTATAACGAAAGGTGCATAAGATGTAATTAATAAATAATAGTATTTTATACTAATCGATAGTGGTGATATTAATAAAGAATTAGAGTTAGATAATATCTATGTTAAGATGAGGGTAGCTCGGTCTTCAGAGAATATAATTCACATATAGTGTAACTGTGGCCATTAAAATGCCAATTTATCTGTAGTAAACTTGGCCATTATAATGCCAATTTATTTATAAAAGAGAAACTTAGCAGATTTACTATGGAAGAGGAACGTGCAATATTAAAGAGAAGACACTGTGGAATGTTTAGCAGTAACTAGTTACTCAAAAATTGTTCTCCTAGGAGAGCCTAATTGTCACATCCAACCCGTTGTTATAAATCTAGCATTACAATATCTTAAGAGAAGACACTGTTTGGAATGCTTTATACTAACGAGTTACTGAAAGATTGCTGGCCTGGGTCAGCCTAATTGTCACATCCAATCCATTGTTGTTTAGTAAATGTTGTTAATGTGTTGTTATGTAGTGCTGCTTGTTAATGCAGGCTCAACTTAGTTCCTTGGTTTTAGCATTATAATGTTTGGTTAAGCTAGGTTTTATTGACATTAATTGCAGGTAGTATCCATTGGGGAAATTGAATTTGTGACTTCTTTCTTGAAATTTCTTCTCCTTGATAAGGCCAAAATTTACAAGGTTTGTTTCTTTTTTTGGGGATTTTTTCCCGTCTATTAAATGATTGATTAATTGATTATTTTGAGCATTCTCCTTGTAGTATAATGTTAGTAGAGGTTCTAGTTCCATTAATCGATCTATGTGGTTTGGTTTATCTATGAATTACAATACACATCTCCTATTCACTTCGTCATTTTTTAAAAATGATTCACATATTACCTCAAAACACAAATAAGCACAATACTCATCTCCTATTCACTTGGTCATTTTTTAAAAATGCTTCATATATTACCTCAAAACACACATAAGCACAATAGAGTTTAAGATAATTACATCATATAGACGATGGGAACGAGGGAAGCCCTAGTCCATGAAAACTAGAAAGGCCATCTTATGGGTTTGGCTCCCACGAGAGGGACCCAATATTATGGTAGAAAGCACATTGGTTAACTCACAAGAGTAGAGCCAACCCCTACACAAAACTCCATAGAAGGAGAAAGGGGACGAGGAACTTTACAACGATGTTTCCAAAAAAAAAATTGCAACCAAATGCATTGAAAGCCAAAGTATTTTACAACCTGACCATCAAGTTCCTCGTCCCCTTTCTCCTACAAACAAAGGAAAGTAGAGCTACAAACAAAGATTGAAATTCAGCTTGAAACCAAAAAACTTTGGTAGACTAAGATTTCAAAAAAAATGTTGCAGTGCCTTTACCACACACAACACATGCTAAACTAATAATGCCAATATTGTGCAACCAACTCTTGACAGCTAATCCATGATGAATAAATAACCAACCCCAATATTTATGTTAAAGGGAGGTATAAGTGTTCCAAATAGATTGACACTACCACAACTATCTTTCCGTCAGAGGTCCAAGTGCCCACATTTTATTTAAGGCCTATCTTAGAGGATTGTTGCACTAACTCATAAATGTCCTTCATCTCATAAGTATAAATAAATTTCCCAATTTTCCATCCCCAATCCCTCAAAGTAGGACTTCCAAAGTTCATCTACATTTTATATAAAAGGCTCCTGAATCATACGATAAAGACTCACAAGAACAACTTTGTCCACAAATTTTTTTTTGAGCACGACTAAGAGTTCTCCATGTATGCCATCGTTGAGTGGTCGATTCCATTAATGCTTCCAAAAAAAGGCCTTTCCAAGCCAACCTTTTATTGACATGTCATGGGGAGACCCCAAGTTGATCCCTAAACAACTGGAATGCCCAGATTGGCCAAAATGCTATATCTCAAGCAACGTATGGATCCTTAAACTGTGAACTGAGAAACCTGTTATACCCTAGCCTAGGGATAACTAAGGAGATCACGTCTCGAGGCCCATAGGTCTTATACATGGAGTACCGAGAGCCATACGACTTGAGCATGGCCCTAGAGCGCCCCTCTTTTCTTCAGTGTAGTCCACTTATCACCAACAACAGTATCCATCACACTAGCTTGGTCCTGAAGTAGTGGTGAGTCTTGCTCCATGAGGCAATGAGTCCAGGTATCATGGTATGTATCACTCTGATTTTTGAAGCACTTGAATATGTTGTATTGAATCCTTCTTCAATTTCATGACGTTTGCTTGGACATTATGCTCTTTGCCTCGTTCATACCTGGAAGGGTGACATGGTGCCCTAGTAAGTTGCCTTCCCTTTAGGATGGGTTGCTACTGGGTGGATTTGTGAAAAGTTATCGTCCCTTCCCTCCATACTTACCACTTTCCATCTTTATTCCTTTAATCTCCCCTATCCGTGTTTGGGCATTGAGATTGGCTACACTAGGAAGGGTTATACATTACCTCGTGGAAAGAAGGGGTTAAAGGACCAAAGAGTAAAAGTAGTTGGCAAGAGTTAAAAGCCAATGTTGAAACCTTCGAGATGCTTCGCCCAAGGATCCTTGAGAAAGCAATGAAAATCTTCTCAGTAAGAAAAGGGGACCCATAAGATAACATAAACTCGAGGTACTAGCTAATGGATAGGAGGTCTCATCACGAGCCAGTCTATTATGACCATGGGCATGTAGCGGTATGACACTACCACCTATCTGGTCACCAAGCCATGGTAGTGGCTCTTGGTGGCATAGCCAAGAGAAAGGGGGTCCCATCACGAGCCAACCTTCTAATTTCTGTGAAATGTTTGTGGATAACAATGCCACCTCTGGTCATCAAGCCAGGACAATGGTCCTCAACTATTTCCTTGAAGCACAAGAGCAAAAGATCAAAAGAAATAAAGCTAAGAGTAAAAGGCAATGAATGGGTTAGGAAACAATTGCATTCATGACAAGGTGCAACTCGCCCTCTACAAAGGCACCCATAGGTAAGACTTTACATTTCCCTGTTATCACATGCACCCCATGCCCAAATATTTTCCCCATCCCACCTCATACACTTACATGACTTGGACTAGATTCCACTTGGGAAACACCCCAAACTTAAGAGAGGTTAGCTCAATGGGACACCTTGAGACCTTGTCCAAACCTAACTTGTCAAATTGCATAACATCTTTGAGCATTTGTTTGGGTTAAGGGGGGGCTTGATGCACATGTTTGGGTAATTTAATTATTGGATGTCATTTACATGCTATGATCCTTGTGACTTATGAACCCCTGGAGGGCGTACTTGTTGTTGTTGCAGGATCTTCCCGGTGGATAGGTGCGCATGAGGGAATGATTAGATCGGACCTTCATAGGGCTCAAAGCCCACCGATGGATGCTCAGACCCCAGCCAAGGGGCATGACAAGGATTGAAAACTTGCATCAGGAGAAAGAAGGACATTGCCTTTGGAGGCACCTTAGCAGACCTAGACCCATGGGATCTTGTTCCTCCCACATGGACGTTAGCCCTTGAGGGCCCTGGACGTTATCATGGAACCCTAGACGTCTTCCATAACTGGTCTTGTTATCTTGGACCATTTATGAGGCATTGACACATGTGGGCAGGGTTTCAGGCCTTTGGAGGCCCAATGTTTCACCTTCCTTGCCCAATGTTCCATACTTGGGGCTCAACGTCACTCTAGAGGGGAATGACGTCACCCATGGAGTGATTCTTAGATGCAAATTAATTTTGTTTTGTCCAGATTTAATTTGTGTAAAAAACTGGCCAAATCGGCTTAGTAATTATGAACTGAAATTGATTTTAGGTTAAATTTTGTATAAATAAGCATAAAGTGACATTCATTTTCATCATAACTGGTCATTGGAGACAAGAGGTTTGAAATTTACGCTCTATTAGGGTTATTGGCTAAAATTGTGAGGCACCACTCTTGTTTAAGGCTCATTTTTGCAACTTGGATCAATTTTTGAAGTTTTATGGTGATCTTGCATGGTATTCTCACGATTATTCTTGGTGCAAGTAAGTGAAATCTGCATTTTGTCATCTATTGAATGGTTTATTGTATGGTTTTATTTTCTCATACAAGATTATGAAATTGCATGGTGTATTTAATGCTCGAAGTAATAAACTTAAGTTGCTACTTTCTTACTTTTTATTTGCCAAGTTTTCATTAACTAGTGAAACCCTAGAGCCCTAAATTGTTAGCACTCTAAGGGTTTTATACTTGGTTATTGTTGCATAAGTTTTACTCCATAAAAAGGCTAAGGAGAGCAAGGCGCTAGGGTATAAAATTGCCTACACCCTAGCATTTTGTCTCTTGAGGTCAAATTTTAGGACGACTTAAGTTACTACTTCTCCTATAGTTTTTCCCTCTTATACTTTTGTGCATCATCATTAATTTGCAGCCTTAGAAGGAGCTTCCCACATTGACTCCAATTATTCCTAAAAGGCACTAGTCTTCAACCCTTGTTTCTTGACAAGAATAATCAAACTTCAAATTCAATCTCTCTACCTGATACCCTACTAACCTAATCTAACTTGCTAACCTAGTCTAGGAATACTAACCACTAAGCTGTTGCTGTTATAATCTGTTGAAATAATGTAACTGCGAAGAGCATTCTTATTATTTTGTTATTGGATTAAATCCCTATTGTGGATTAATCATGTCATTATGATTATTTTTATTATTAGATTAATCCCCATTGAGGATTAATCAAGTCGGTAATTGTATAAGGACCAAATCCCCTTTTGCGGATTGGTCATCAGACAATTATAATGTGCAGAATAAGAAGTCGGCCCCAGCAGTTATAATGAAAGGGCCAGATTTAATTATTGGTGGATTTACCCACCCAGTGTGAGAGGTCGGCCCTGCCAGATGGTGACTCTTCACACGTGCCAGATTGATATAAATAAGAGGCTAGNNCCTCACTTCTAACACACACTTCACTTGCTCATTCTCTTATGAGGCAAGTTGCATTTTCAAGTTGGAGAGAGGAGAAGAAGGGTGGCGCATCTCTTGGAGGAGGATTTTTCTGTATTGGTTGAGTTATCTCTTGAACATTGTATAAGCTATTTATGATAAGGAAGTTTTTGCTGGGTTTTCTTCCCCTAG
>ML776574.1:1672650-1704954 GCA_009831015.1 Picea engelmannii | reverse complement strand
AATCACCCCAACAGTGGTCAAGTGGATTAGTGTAAGATCCAAGCAGTCATCCGAAATGAAAGGAATCTAATGCATATATAAGAAGGTTATAATGATCAAATATGACACATACCATGATACCCCGGACCAATTACCTCATGGAGTAAGAGCCCTCTCTGATGCAAGCCCAGGCCGGTAGTGATGGAAGCTGGTATTGCTGACAGGACAAGTCTGGCTGAGAAGAAGAAAGATGGGCCCTCCAGGGCCATGCTCAAGTCGCTCCTGCTCTCGGTACTCCAAGTCTAGGACCATGTGGGCCTCGAGACATGATCTCCTAGTTATCCTTAGATATCGGGGACAACAAGTCCGAGTATCATGGTATGTATCACTCTGATTTTTGAAGCACTTGAATATGTTGTATTGAATCCTTCTTCAATTTCATGATGTTTGCTTGGACATTATGCTCTTTGCCTCGTTCATACCTGGAAGGGTGACATGGTTCCCTAGTAATTTGATTTCCCTTTAGGATGGGTTGCTACTGTGTGGATCTATGAAAAGTCATCGTCCGTTCCCTCCATACTTACCACTTTCCATCTTTATTCCTTTCATCTCCCCTATCCTTGTTTGGGCATTGGGATTGACTACACTAGGAAGGGTTCTACATTACCTCATGGGAAGAAGGGATTAAAGGCCCATAGGGTAAAAGTATTTGGAAAGAGTTGAAAGCCAATGTTGAAACCTTCGAGATGCTTCGCCCAGGGATCCCGGAGAAAGCAGTGAAAAGATTCTCAGTAAGAAAAGGGGACCCATAAGATAGCATAAACACTCGAGGTACTAGTTGATGGATAGGAGGTCTCATCACGAGTCGACCTATTATGACCATGGACATGTAGCGGTGTGACACTACCACCTATATGATCACCAAGTTAGGGTAGTGGCTCTTGGTGGCATAACCAAGAGAAAGGGGGTCTCATCACGAGCCAACCTTCTCATTTTCATGAAATTTTTGTGGATAACGCTGTCACCTCCGGTCATCAAGCCATGACAGTGGCCCTCGACTATTTCCTTGAAGCATAAGAGAAAAAGATCAAAAGAAATAGAGCTAAGAGTAAAAGGAAATGAATGTGCTAGGAAAAAATTGCATTCATGACAAGGTGCAACTCACCCTCTACAAAGGCACCCACATGTAAGACTTTACATTTCTGTATTATCACATGCAACCCATGCCATCTCATACACTTACATGAATTGGACTAGATCCAACCTGGGAAACACCCCAAACTTAATAGAGGTTAGCCCAATGAGACACCCTGATACCTTCTCCAAACCTAACTTGTCAAATTTCATAACGTCTTTGAGCATTTGTTTGGGTTAAGGGGGGGGGGGGTTTATGCACATGTTTGGATAATTTAATTATTGGATGTGATTTACATGCTATGATCCCCATGACTTATGAAACCCTAGAGGGCGTAGTTGTTGTTGTTGCAGGACCTTTCCCACTTGACAAGTGCACATGAGGGAATGATTAGATCGGACCTTCATAGGGCTCAAATCCCACCGATGGATGCTAAGACCCCAGCCAAGGGGCTTGACAGGGATTGAAAACTTGCACCAGGAGAAAGAAGGATGTTACCTTTGGAGGCACCTTGGCAGACCTAAACCCAAGGGATATTTCTCCTCCCACATGGACGTTATCACTTGAGGGCCCTAGATGTCATGATGGATACCCTAGACGTCATCCTAAACTGGTCTTTTTATCTTGGATGACATTTATGAGGCATTGGAACATGTGGTCAAGGTTTTAGGCCTTTGGAGGCCCAAGGTTTCACCTTCCCTGCCCAATGTTCCATACTTGGGGCTCAACGTCACCCTAGAGGGGCATGGCATCACCCGTGGAGTGATTCTTAGATGCAAATTAATTTTATTTTGTCCATATTTAATTTGTGTAAAAAACTGGCCAAGTCAACCCAATAATTATGAACTGAAATTAATTTTAGGCTAAATTTTGTATAAATAAGTAGAAAGTGACATTCATTTTCATCATAATTGGTCATTAGAGAAAAGAGGTCTGAAATTTGTGCCCTACTAGGGTTATTGGCTGAAATTGTGAGGTGCCACTCTTGTTTAAGGCTCATTTTTGCAACTTGGATCAATTTTTGAAGTTTTATGGTGATCTTGCAAGGTATTCTCATGATTATTCTTGGTGCAAGTAAGCGAAATCTGCATTTTGTCATCCATTGAATGGTTTATTGCATGGTTTTATTTTCTCATACAAGATTATGAAATTGCATGGTGTATTTAATGCTTGAAGTAAGATACTTCAGTTTTTACTTTCTTACTTTTTTTTCCAAGATTTCATTAAATTGATCTAGTAACTAGTGAAACCCTAGAGCCCTAAATTGCTAGCACTCTAAGGGTTTTGTACTTGGTTATTGTTGCATAAGTTTTACTCCATAAAAAGGCTAAGGAGAGCAAGGTGCTAGGGCCTATAATTTCCTACACCCTAGCATTTTGTCTCTTGAGGTCAAAGTCTAGGAGGACTTAAGTTACTACTTCTCCTATACTTTTTCCCTCTTAGACTTTTGTGCATCATCATTAATTTGAAGCCTTAGAAGGAGCTACCTACATTGAATCCATTTACCCCTAAAAGGCACTAGTCTTCAACCCTTTCTTTTTGACAAGAATAATCAAACTTCATACTCAATCTCTCTACCTGATACCCTACTAACCTAAACTAACTTGCTAACCTAGTATAGGAATACTAACCACTAAGTTGCTGCTATTATAATCACTGCTACATCCATCATTTTGCAGCCTATCCAAAATTTTTTGATCACTTAAATCAATCCATAAATTGTATAAGGCAAGGTACAATCAACCAAGACTAAAGTGTGCATCAAATTGTATTTCTAAATACTTTTATGAAGATTTTACTACTGCTGTCATTAATTTATTTTGTCATTGCTACAATTATCATTGGTATCCTGTTAGAGTTTATTTTCTGATTGACATATATCTACAAATTGATTGACATATATCTACAAATTGTATAAGACAAGTGTTATCATTCATGGCTTTACAATATCTTGTTATATTGTCTATTCAAGTGCATTTTCTGGATGTTATTACAACTGTTATTAATTAATTACTGCTGCTATATATTTATAACTTGCTTCATAGATTGATTGGTAGCAGTCATCTCTATAAACTTGAAGTCTTATTAAAGCATTCATCATCACGTGTTGCTTCCATAACTTTTGTTGTTGTATTGGTAAGGGGCAGGTACACTTTATTCTCCTTTGCTTCATCCAGCAAGACTTAAGTCTGTTTTCAGTGGCCTAGAGAGAGGGGTGGTTGGCCTTACCTTTTCCCTTTCCTCAAATCCCCTAGGTCTTGGGCCGTCTCCCTTGGAGTGTATTTATCCTTCTCCTAAAGAGAAATACGTAGCCTATTGGGGTGACAGTGATAGGAATAGCTCCGTGTTACGTCAACCTAAGCCTACTTTCCTTCAGTCTTTGGGAAAGTATAGATTGCTTGATAAAAAAACCTACATAGGTTTTCCAAGTTTCCCACACCCTTTTAAGTGGAATGAACCCCGAGATCACAAAGGCCTTGGCATTACCAATAATGTTATAGCTTAAAAGGGCCTGTGATCCTGTGATGACCCTATTGATTTCAATGACACACTAAAATATACCAAGGGGCATCCCCTTTCACTATCAATGCCACCCATTTTCCTCTGAGGGCCACCTATTTCTCTCGAACATTAGGAAGGCCTAATCCCCCTTGAGCAAAAAGTAAGATACAAATTTCCAGAACTACTAAAGGAAACCTCATAGCACTACCTTATTTTCCCCAAAGAAAACTTTAAAGTGCATGTTCTAAACCTTTATATGCTTCTTTGGAAGGAAAGAGAGAAGAAGAAGATTACAAATGCTCTGCGACTAAAATTTTGTTGACCACTATAATTTTTCCATGATCCACCTCCATTGGTATGCAATAGAAAATTGTATGCCAAAGGGGATTCCCAAAGACCGAACAATCACCCCAAGGGTGATACACTTCCACTTTGAATTAAACGAGTTGGGGGATCCTCTTGCCCAATAAGAAAAACCTATGCTTTCTCTTCACTAACCACTGCCCCAACAACTTTTGCAAAAGTATCCAAACAAAGGACCGTGCCCTCCGTAGAAAGTTGGGTTAGTGAAAGCGTTAGAATCAAGTCATTTGCAACATGGACATTAAATGATCCAGATTGGATCATTATGTAATGTCATCTATCTCAATACTTTCCGGCTGGAAAAAAATGGAGGAATCAACTTCTAGAGCCATTTCAGTGGCTGGTCCAAATTTGAAAAATTGGTGTCCAAAAACCATATGAAATCTTCCGGAGCCATTTTGAGGCATCAAATGACATTTTTTTGGGTCCAAACCTACCTTATTGGAAGATGTCATATTCTACACATAAAGACCTTTCCAACAATGTAGGAATGACCTCAATCAGAGTTTGTATGAAAAAGTTATGTCTCTCACAAGTTGATCTACCGTGTTGACCACCATGGTATGAGTGGATGCCACATCAACCCCCATTATTTCAATGTGTGGGGCTACCCATGTAGTGGATTTTCAAGAACATTCTAGAAGGTCCAAACTTGAGCACTAATTGAGGGTTGAATAAGTCAAAACCCTAACCCTAGATAATTATCGAGCAATGTTGAATACCGTGCCGCTAGGAGAAGGGGTTCCATTATTTTGTATTGTACTTGTTCCATAGTTGAGCAGAGCATCCAAGGAGTGGTGGTTTGAGAACATAACAAAGGAGGTAGGATATTTTGTAGTAACCATTCATGCTACAGTGTTAAAGGCAACTCCATAGTGAGTGCCTCTTTTTTGTACTTGTTTTCCATAACTAAAGAAAAGAGAGCAGAGCATAGGCCTCACCTTCTCACTGGGTTTTCTCTTGTATTAGGCTTACCAGGATACATATTGTGTTCAATTGAATGTATATTTTCCACTGTTCTTTCCATTTTGCATTCAATTAATTTCATAAATTCAATGAAAGCTAGTAATTAACTAATATGGGATTTAAGGAAATAAATTGCAAAAATCTAAGATTTCAGAATAGTTTATGATCTGTTGTGATGAAGTGTTCCAGTGGAATATCCACGACAGTTTACAGATCATATTGGTAACAAAATAGTTTTCTTTGGGATACCTGTGGAAAGTTGCAGGATATAGGAATTGGATTTAGAAAAAAGTCATGGAACCCTAGCCATGGCGATGAGCCTATTCAAAAAAACCCTCAAGATCTAGTAGAAGAGAGATTTGTGAGGCTGGAAGAGAAAGTCGTTGATATCTCTCGCAATATGGACCTCATCATGGAAGCTCTAGCAATCAAGCTCGGACCATACAGGGAGGTTGGAGGCTCTAACTCAGAGATCAGATCAAAAGGGAAACTGGAAAAAATGAAGACTCAGAAAGAGTCCGAGAAAGAGAAGCCAAGTTCAAGTGCCATTAATCCTTCACAATATTTATTTAAAATGGAAACAAAAGTGGATATCAAGCCATACCAAGTGAGCTCCATGCAGTAAATTTGAATCATCGATTACAACAATTAGAGGTCTATTTCAGTGTCCACCATATAGAAGAAGAGCAAAAGATTTTGTCTACGAGACTAAAATTAGTGGGCCATGCATTAACCTCGTGGGAAAGTCACACATAAAAACTTAGGATGGAGGGTGATCCACTAGTAACTAAGTGGGAGGATTTCAAAACCCTCATTAAGTCCTAGTTCGACCCTATTGGGTATGTAGAGGATCAATGGTTCCATTGGCATTGTTTCGGGGAAAGTCAAGGGCAGAGTGTGCAGGAGTACACCGCCAAATTTAGAAAGATGGTTATCATGATGGGTATCTCTCGCAAGAACCCATATGTACTCCTTAAGTATCTGGGGGGTTTACATAGTCATTTGTGAAAGCAAGTGATGCTCTTCAAGCCCAAGAAAATTGACGAGGCATGTGTGCAATCACAATATCTAGAAAATATAGGCCAAAAGAAAGGATAAAAAAGTGGTTCCAAGAAAAAATAGCACCAAGGTGCTTTCGAGGAGGGGAAGAAGAAGTGGAAAGGTAAAGACAGAAAGCTGAAAATGACTGCACATCAGTGCAAGGATCCAATTAACCATTGTAACCATTGCAATATCATTGGTCACACTGAGGAAAAGTGTTGGAAACAACATCCAGAACTGAACCGTAAGAAGGATGCCGAGAAGAAGAACCTTCTAGCCACTGATTTAAACAATCAGGTAGAGAGAAAATTAGATGTGGATGAGAAGATTGTTTGCACTTCGATACAGAAGGAGGTGAATCTGAGTAGTCTTCAGAAGAGAAGGAGATGACAAAGTTATTCCATATCAAGATTTAGAGAAGACCTAGGTAGATGCTCTATTTGATTCTAGTTCATGGGCCTATTATCCCCATTTTGTGGGATACATAAGGAGATGATGTCTCAAGGCCCTTAGGTTGCAGACATGGAGTACTAAGAGACATCGTGACCAACAATGTCCACTTGCACAGATGGACCCACCTCACCACACGCTCTAGGTTGATCATGATGGTATCCACCACATCGGCTGGCCTCCGAAAGATATTTGGGTCTTGCTCCATGAGGTACAAGTCAAGTATTATGGTGAGTGTCATTTCAATATTTGAGGCATTTGAGTTTGTTACATATATTACTGCTTTTGATTATGTGACATTTGCTTGGACATTATGCTCTTTTCCATGTTTCACCTTGGTGGTTGACATTGTGCCCTGGTAAGTGGGTCACCCTTAGGGAAAATCATGCTACGGGGAGGTCCTTTTGACAAGTCATCGTACCATTCATGACCATACTTTCCACTTTCCACACTTCATCCCCTCATCTCCTCACCTTTTGGATTTTTGGGGTGTACTAACCTAATAAGGGGTTGTCCCTCACTTCATGGGAAGAAGGGGTTGAAGGCCCACAGGCTTGTAGCCGGAAAAAGATAAAATCCAAACCATTAACCTTTTAGATGCTCGCCTAGGGATCCCAAGGACAATGAAATGTCTCTCATAAAAAATTGATGGGACCCGTGAAAAAAATAATTAATAGCAAATGGCAACCAGGGAGGGGCATGTGTGGGAACTATTTTTAATGCTTAGGTAGAAGACCCACACATGTTTCCAACTTGGGGAATCATGATGAGTCAACGTGGGCACACTGTTTATTTCTTAGGTAGAAGCCCTACATTTTCTTCAACCTGAAAACGTCCTAAAATAAAATTAAAGGCAATAAATGGACTTGGAAAAAGGTTGCATTGAAAACAAAGGTGCAACACACCCTCTACAAAGGAACCCATAAGTGAGACACTGCAACCCCTTGTATGTCACTAACCCCATGCCCAAAAGTCTTCCCCTCATTCATAACACATCCTCCACATGACTCAAAAGGAGGTCCCCCCTGGGAAACGCCCCTAAACTTGAAGGACGATTCACCTAATAGATCGTTTTGTCAACCCTCCCATACTCAAACTTGGTAAATTGCATAGGGTCTTTGAGCAATAGTTTATTTTGATGAGGTGGGTTTGGTGTACTTTCTTATATGGCTCTTTTATTGATTTTATTTACTTACCATGATGCTTTGACTTGATATCCTTGGAGGGAGTATCCATTTATCTTTGCAGGATCCGACTGGTGGATAGTTTTGGAGGAACAAACCTATCTTGGTCTTCCATAGGGCTTCAAGCCCATAGGTCGGATGCCAAGGGAACACATCCTAGATGAACAAGACGTGCCTTTAGAGGCCTATAATACATCATGGATGACCTCACCTATCCTCTATCACCCAAACGACTTTCCTAGGAGGGGAAAAACGTCACTCTTTGGGGATTGAAGTCACCTAGGGCTAGGGCTCTGTGGTGATGGAGTGGTTACTCATTGACATTGGGCATGATTGAACCAGAGAAGACATGGATTGAATGAAGAGACCTTGGCACATAAAGAGGAGGATATAGGAGCCCCAAAAACCTCCTTCCTCTACTCCAACGACTTGGAAAAGTGTCAAAATGTCACCTTAGAGGGGTGACGTCTTATTTAGGTTTTTTTTTTATGTGCAAAGTATGAATTGTTTAGTATTATTTTTGTAAAGGGGAAAAGTAGGGGTTTTCTGTCCCCTTAATTTGTGTTTACCCTAACCTAAGTGGACAAACTATGTATAAGACTTTTTGTATATATAGAGATCAAACTCAAATCATTTTAAGATAACTCTCCCATTGTGAGAAGACTCTGTGGCTGAAATTTTCGCTATACTTGTGAATTTTTGGTATCTCTATCTATTGCAAATGGTTTTTAGTGCTATCTCTTGGTGAATGGATGAAGTGAAGTGATGCACACCTCATGAAGGCTTAATATTTTTTCTCTTGGATGGTAATTTGGATGGCAAACTAGGGTTTGTATCTCTTTTCTTGGAAGTGGCAAGGAAAATTTGCATTGCTAGTTATTTCTTTCTTATTATTGGTTATTTGTGGTGGAAACCTAGGAGGAGTATGTTGGATGCACCCTCCATTTATGTTTCATCTTTTTGTTAAAGTTATAAGTCATTCTTGAACAAGGGTTCCTAGGAGAAGTACAAGTGTGTACACCCTCCTAGATTTACCCTAAGTTGGTTGGCATACCTTAGGGAGTAAGAGGATTTACACCCCTAGAGATATTGTTGATCCAACTTGTGTTTTAAATATCCAATTCACCCAATTATAAAAGCACTAATAAAATATTTGGCATTGGAGAAATAAATTCTTTTCCTCAGTAAACATGATTTAATGAGATACTAATCTTGTTTCAATTGGATAATTTTCTACATGCTAAGGGATTGTCAATGCCACTAGTGCGTCTTGATTGGCATAGTCTTATTAGAGTTATAGCTCATTAAAATTTACGACCATTAGGGCTGCAACAAAAGCTCTGTTTATTCACTTATAACTTGCTTTTCAATCGTAAGAATTTGCTGAAAGTTTGCCAAGATAATCTACTAGGTCTAGCGCAACTTTTGGGTCAACTCTTTGTAAGTTTTGGTGGTTGGATTGAATGCTGTAACAAATTGTTTTCTACAGCCATAAGGCTGCAAAATATCTATGCAAACGAATTTTATTACATCCTTGTTTCATTGCTAAAGTCTCGTTCTTTCATTCTTGAGTATTGCTAGTGTTCATCTATCTTATCTCTTACATCATTTGTTGGACTTTTAGAAATTGTTTAGCAACTTTAACACTTATTTTATTGCTGATATATATATTTGTTTACTTCTGCAATTAGGGACATCAAACTTAACTTTCTTGTCCACCTAACATTATACATATATATTTGGCTTGTTCTTGTGTCTTGGGTAGGTACAATCAGTCTTTGTAGGTGCTCTTATCTCTTGGAAACTTTTGGCTACCACTTAGAATGTTTCTCAAGCCCTTTCACATTCTATATCTTGACCTTTAGGTGGACCTTCCTTTATCTCTTCACTTTCCATCTCATTCCCCCCATGGTCACTGGGATTCCCACCTCGAGGTGGTTCTCTCATCTCTAAAGTGACGAGAATACTTGCCTAAGGTGACAGTGGGCAGGTTTTCTCTAAGTTGTCTCCATTTGGTGGTTGGGTTGGGATTTTCCCAACCTACAACTTGTGTAATAAATTTTTTGTGCCATTGTCGAGGAGGATTTTGAATCCTCTTTCGAACCCTAATGACACTTTGGAAAGATATCCCAAAGCCTCTCCCTTAGCTTGACTGGATATTCTAACTAAAGGACATTCCCTTTCCACCTTTGATGAGTTCTTCTTGAGGCTCATCTAGTGACTCCACCTTCCAAGAACCCACCTTTCCTTATTTCCCCTTTTCCATCCTTTGATGAGCCTTGAGTTTATTTGGTGACTCCACTGAGGTATTACCATAAGTAATGGAACCATGGCCTCATGGGACTTACCATTGGCTTTCCATAAAGTATATCCCTCTTTGCATATTCAAAATATCCCTAGATATCCAAATCATTGATCCCCAGAGTGGAGGGAAATTTTCCCTAAATTTAATGGTGATCCAGCTCTAGCAGTCACCCATGTCATCAATTATATGAAGTATGCTTCAAGGCTAGATGTGCTACATGATGATGTGCTAGTGAATTTTTTTGTATCTTCATTGGAATCAAGTCAAAGGAATTGGTTTGGACACTCATGTAATCCGAAGAACATCCCATCTTATACCAAGCTCATTGAATAATTTCTCAAGCGCTATCGACCAAATACCCAGAATTTGCAAGATACATTCAAAGAGATTAAAGACGTTCTTTGCAGAGAAGGTTTTCCTATAGATGAGGATGAATAAAATATTGAAGAATATCATGATGAAGTTTCTCATGTCGAATATCCAGACAAGACATTTGATGAAGATGAAGTGATTATATCTTCTCTTCCAATTGATGAAGACATCTAGGCCTTTGCTTCTCCTGCACATCAAGAAAAGAAAATGATGAGTTGCAATCCTTTTGAAAAATTTGATGATGCTTTATTCTATGATTGTGGAAATAAAGAAATCTTCCAGGAGAATCTTGATGAAGTTTGTTATGCAAAGGGCCTGAAAGAGACATTGTTATCTACTTTCCCTTTTGAAGAAGATGAAGTTGTCCAATCTTGTTAAGAAGTAATCAACGCCTATGATATAGGTGAAATCATGGAACAACCCCCGGATATAGTCGACAATCACATTGATGATTTCATACACATTGGGAGACGTAGATGATAATTTGGACGTTTCATTTTTTATAGAGACCCCATTTACGACATTGAGGGTAGCCCTCAAGCAAAAGTGGTAAGCTGTCATTGTCAGAGGACTAGTCTCCATGCATGTATGATTTGGATGATATGGTTACAAATGTGTTCTGCCCCTTCGAGGATGACTTGTCACAACATACTCAGGGTGATCTTCAATCATCCCTTGATATGTACCCTTTTGAGGATTCATATTTGTTCTGCGAGGATTTTTAGCCATAGTGCTTAGAATTTGATAAACACCAGGCCATGACATCCTGGGGCTCTCCTAGATCCACATTACTAAAAAAAGTATTTTAATATTGATACCTTTGGTGGGGATTTGCAGATAAAGAAGCAAAGCTTCCTAAGTCCGAGGGAGGATCTTTTCTCTAGACATGAGGTTATCCCTAACCTATTATATTCTTCTCCAGGAAGCCATGCAGTCTTCTTTCGATCTCTCATCTCCTCTTAGTCTTCCACAAGCAGTGGATCTTTGTGCATGAATGAAGATGAACCGTACTCTATATACGATAGTCCTGTTCAAAGATGGACTGATCAGGCTTGTGGCTACACTTTCAGGCAGGATGAGCAAGCCGATGGTTCTTCTTTCCAGTAGGATTTCTCCCTCCCACCCATCTTGATGAGTTTTATTTCATGATTGATTATATATCTATTTATTCTCATGATCATTATGTTCTTGAATTATCTTTGTTTTTTACATAATTAAGTACAGGGGAAGATACTTTGATGGGATGATCAATTGGTTGCACTGGTTATATGACTTCACCTGACATCACCTTTCTTTCCTTGCATTTTCATATTGATTGCTCATGTTAGTTTATATTCATTTCATATTTCATTTTTCTCTACTTGCATATTGATTTCATGCTTAGTTTAGAATTTTTTGAAAAAATGCTAATTTTTTTCTTTTTTAGATTAGTTTCAATTTTGGATTTTGATACATGTGGACAAAGGGTGATAGAACCACTCTATATTTTACAGTTTGTTATTTCAGTGTAGGCACAAGTCTACCAGGAGATGCCGCGATTTTCATGCACTCTACGACGAGCACATGTCCCCAAGTAGGAGCCAGATGTTATCCCCATTTTGTGGGATAACTAAGGAGATGATGTTTCGAGGCCCTCAGGTTGTAGACATGGAGTACTGCGAGACAACTTGACCAACAATGTCCACTTGCACAGATGTAGACCCACCTCACCACATGCTCCAGGTTGATCATGACGGTATCCACCACATTAGATGGCCTCCGGAAGACATTGGGTCTTGCTCCATGAGGTACAATTCAAGTATTATGGTGAGTGTCATTTCAATATTTGAGGCATTTGAGTTTGTTACATCTATTAATGCTTTTGATTATGTGACATTTGCTTGGACATTATGATCTTTTCCCTATTTCACCTTGGAAGTTGACATTGCGCCCTAGTAAGTGGGTCACCCTTAGGGATATGTATGCTACTGGGAGGTCCTTTTGATGATTCATCATGCCATTCTCGACCATACTTGACACTTTCCACACTTCATCCCCTCATCTCTTCACCTTTTGAGTTTTTCGGGTGTATTGACCCAAGAAGGGGTTTTCCCTCATTTCATGGGAAGAAGGGGTTGAAGGCCCATAGGCTTGTAGCTGGAAAAAGATAAAATCCAAACCATTAACCTTCTATATGATCACCTAGGGATCCCAAGGGGAATGAAACATCTCTCATAAAAAATTGATGGGACCTGTGAAAAAAATAATTAATAGCAAATGCCAACCAGGGAGGGGAATGTGTGGGCACTTCTTTTAATGCTTTGGTAGAATCCCCACACATGTTTCCAACTTGGGGAAGCATGATATGACTAGGTTAGAGTCAAGGTTGGCACAGTTTTTGTTTCTTAGGTATAAGCCCCACCTTGGCTTCAACATGGAAACATCCTAAAATAAAATGAAAGGCAATAAATGGGCTTGGAAAAATGTTGCATTGAAAACGAAGGTGAAACAAACTCTCTACAAAGGGACCCATAAGTGAGACACTACAACCCATTGTATGTCATGAACCCCATACCCAAAAGTATCCCTCTCATCCATAACACATCATCCACATGACTTAGAAGGAGGTTCCCTCAGGAAGCACCCCTAAACTTGAGGGACGATTCACCCAATAGGTCGTATTGTCAACCCTCCCATACCCACACTTGGTAAATTTCATAGGGTCTTTTAGAAATAGTTTATTTTGATGAGGTGGTTTGGATTTAATTTATTATATGGATATTTTATTGATTTTATTTACTTCTCATGATGATTTGACTTGAGATCCTTGGAGGGCGTATCCATTTGTCTTTACAGGATCCAATTGGTGGACAATTTTGGAGGAACAAACCTAGCTTGGGCTTCCATGGTGTCTTCAACCCCATAGGTTGGATGGAAAGGGTCCGCATGCCGTACGATGAAGATGTGCCTTTGGAGGCCTATAATACATCATGGATGACCTCACCTAGGCCCTATCACACAAACAAATTTCCTAGGAGGGGAAAAACATCACTCTTTGGGGCTTGACGTCACCGAGGGCTAGGGATTGGTGGTGATGGAGTGGTTACTCATTGACACTTGGCATGATTTGACCGAAGAAGACATAGATTGAAGGAAGAGACCTTGGCGCATAAAGAGGAGACTCTAGGAGCCCTAACGACTTCCTTCCTCTACTCCAATGACTTGGAAAAGTGTCAAAACATCACCCTAGAGGGGTGACGTCTTATTTAGGGTTTTCTCTTATGTGAAAAGTATGAATTGTTTAGCGTTGTTTTTTTCAAGGGGAAAAACTCAAATCATTTTAAGATAACTCTCCCATTGTGAGAAGACTCTATGGCTTCAATTTTCTCTATACTTGTGCATTTTTGGTATATATCTCTCTTGCAAATGGTTTTTAGTGATATCTCTTGGTGAATGGATGAAGTGAAGTGATGTGCACCTCTTGAAGGCTTATTTTTTCTTCTCTTGTGTTAGCACTCTATAAATTTCCTAGAGGTTGAAAACAGAAGAAATCTACAAAGGTAACTTTATCCAACCACTTTTGAAGCTGGGATCTAGCCCTTCCAACTTCAGAGAGGGATCTCTCTATATGATTTAGCTATGTTTCCAACTTTAGATATTAGGCTAGGTAAAGAAATAGATCGGTTTTGTTGTCAAAGTGTTTTTTGAATTGGTTGAGACAGTCTACACATCCATTGGGCTATGGGGTCTGTGTTTTAATAAAATATGAAATACAAGCCATAAACGTGAAGGAAGACTTATACAGGGCGAGATAATATACTCACTGGATATTTTAGAAGTTTAAATGATGGGCAGAAGAAAAGATGAGAAAGATAATTTCAACTAAGAAGCAGTTAAGAATTCCTTAGTTGAAAACACCAGAAGATAAACACTAAAATCTTTCGAGTCGGAAACAGGGTATACAAGATAAATCCTGCAACATTCGTTACTCTTAAGGATTAGTTTCAACAAACAATGTGATGACAAAGAGAGAATAACATTCAACTAAGAGAGAAAAACTTCACCAGTGAATACACGCAATAATCCTGTAAAAATGCATCCTTTTTATTAATGGAAGATCTCTTCAAAAAGATTACAGTCTGATAGCATCAGGGTGTGAAGATAAAAAACCCTGGATACTTCGAAAGGTGAAGTATTTATAACTCAAATTACAAACGTTCCTGTCATTAATGACCAGGACGTGCTAAATCTATTTTTAGCCTAACTGAATTAACAAATTCCCTAAATCTAGGAACTGCTTGATGACTTGGTGCAATTGCACACTGATTTCTGGGTAGACTGTTGATGAAGCCTTTGCACGACCTCATCTGACATGGACAGCTGACTGGACTTGGACAACTCATCTGCTAATCGATCAGATCGTAGAATTCCTCCCATCTGAGATGACTAGGCACATTGACTTTGAGCAGTCTTCGGTACACCTCGTCCATTTCTGTATACTTAGTGAATGTAGGCTTGGTGAGGAATATGTATCAAATTTCATGTTGGATGCTGATGTCCCATTGAAGGGCGTCCAAAAATGCCTTGCCGGTGATGCTCCCTTGTATGCCTGCAAACTTTGAACTGTCCTTGGATACCTCAACCAATCTCTTTTTGTAATATGGGAGTGTCATCAGTTTATCGTTAATAACCTTCAGGCCAGGTAGACCTTTCTTCTGGAGAGCCTCAATCTTGCTGAAGAATCTCTGTACCCCTAGGTCCATGGTCTGAACCTTTTCTTCTAGTTGAAGCATTAATCCTCTCTTGGTCAAAACTCTTTTGACCTCAAATATGGTCTCTGTTCTGTCCTCGATCTTCATCTCTTCTAGCACTTCTCTGGTTTTAGAATTGAGGAACTTGATGATATCATTCGCCTGTGTAGGCATCTCCCCCAATTCTACTCTGATCTTCTCGATGGCCTGTTTACTCCTCTGGAGCAATTCATTTTGCTCAAACATGATCTGGATCATTGGCCATATTTCATTCATGGACTTAGTGATGTCTGTCCATACACTCTCTTTGACCTCGACCAATGTCTTTCCTGCTACTGTCTGCTTCCGGAGCTGCTGTAACTCCTGCTTTAGTTGCTCTGTTACCTACTTTTCCTTAGATAGGCTGGTCTGAAAGGAAGATTTGAGTTCCTGAAGGTTCTCAACTTCCTTCTTAAGCCTACTGATCTATGTCTCTTGCAGGTTCATCTTTTCCATGGATTTGGCCAGATCGACTGTCTTCTCTTGTGATGTCAATGGAGTTGCGGATGGTACTACTGTCACTGATGATGTGCTTACTCCTGAAATTAGAATGGAACTCAATGGAATGAATTCCATTGATGCTGTCCTTACTCCTGAAATCGGAATGACACTCAATGGAATGACTTCCATTGGCTTTAGCTGCTCCTTTTCCTTTAGTAGTTTCTCCATCTTGGCTTCCATTTCTTTGAGCTGTGCCTTCTGCTCCATGAGCAGCTTTAGCATCTCATCCTTCTCGCCTTCTTTCTCTGCCATCTCCTTTTCCTGCGAGTCCTCTGTGGGAGGGAGTTTCAGTTGTTTCCTCAAGGATGCAATATCATCATTTTTCTTCTTTATCATTTCCTCCGCTGCTTTGACATTGGAAGGGTCATAGCCGATCTTGAAGACCAACTCCTCCAAAGTTTTAATCCTATTTTATTTTGCAAAGGATGAAATCTTCTCCATTTTGAGCTGTGTTTGAACATTATTCAGGGACAACTTCAATTTGGCTGCAGAAGCGGAAGCATGCGCCAACGTATGGAAAAACATTTCTCCAGTGTGCTTGTGCAGATCCATATGATCGGCTGGGTGCACGTCCTTCATCTGAAATTCGAAGGTGGACCTCTTGTAGTCGGTGATCGTCTTGGGATCTGGTACCTATGCCTGGAGGAAGGCCATGTGCATTCTTCCCTTTTCTGTGTCGAATGCAGACAAAAGCCGATGCTGCGCGATTGACGTCTGCTTCCAAAACTGAGCGCAAGTGCTGCTGGTAAGAGTCTGATTCTTTTTCTTGATCAACTCGTACTTCTCGAAGATGCTCAATTTGGGCCCAGTCTTGCCTGGCCGAGTGTATAATGGGGAGTCTGTGGATTTCTTCGGTAATGCTGGGGTAATGTCCTTATAGAGGCTCGAGCCGAAGGGTGGAATAATAGACTTGATCACTGTGGTAGGCAGGGCTTCTTTTTTCCCTGTCGGGCCAGGGACTGACGAAATCTTAGGTCTCTTAGTGTGCAACTGGAACTCTTCGGATGATACCTTCGTGACATGCAGAGATAAATCCTGCCTCGGCCTCTTCTCCTTTGGGACCTGTGGAGTGGTCATTGGTGGCACAGTCGTCGGGAGAACCTGCTGTTCCACTTCGACCAAGGTGTTAGGCTCCCACACAGTCTGATTGGCGAATTTCTCAATTTCGGGCTTAGCTTCATGAACGTATGGGATGTTTTTGTTCTTCACCCGCATTTCTGAGATGATCCCGCATGGATCATAATGCCATAGGAAGCTTAGGAAGAACTTCATTTCTCTCAGCATCCGGTCCGCTTCTTCCCCGACACCACGACTGTTGCAGATGAAGGAGCCAATCTGCCCCTTGATCCTAAGTTGCTGCTTCTTATTCAAAGATACGAAATGAATATCATCTGAATTCATAATCTGTCTTATATACTCTAAAGCAAATATTCTGACCGAAAAATACTTGGGCAGCTTATAGGGTGCCAACTCGCACTCGTATACTCTGATCTCGATATGATTTTGATACAAGTACCAATCCCCGGTCTTTGTGTTGTCTGAGAGGTGCAGGATCCTCTGGACTTCATCGTTTATTCGAGGCTTGGGATTGCCACCTAGAATGATTACCACAGGGTGGTAGAATAGATTGATGAACGCCTTGAAGCTATACTCTATGGAGTTGTGTTTCAACAGAGAGGTCCATGCTGTGACAGCCTGAGGTTTGCCATATGAATCCATCTTCTGCATGGAGAATGCAAATTTATCAGCCTGGAAAAAGATGAACAAGTAGGCGAGTATTGATGAATATATGAACATGCCTTCAGTGCCAAAATTCACAAACTTCTCGTGAATATTGTCTCCCAAGAATGTACTGAAATCAAATTGGGTGGTGGGCTTTTCATCAGTGGAGAAAATGGATAGAAAACCCAGAATGGGCTCATCTACCCACTGGTCAGAATAATATCCTAACAAATCACAAAGGGAAGAAATGACCTGGTTTCCCTTAGTGGAGAACATGGACGACGCATAAGGGGGATTAGTGGAAGGGAATTGAGCGGATGTGGGAAGGAAAATCTTGAATATTTGAGCTCTTTGGGGAAAAGTCATCTTTTGATACAACTCTGTAAGGATTTCTAGGTTGAAAGGAGACGCAGAGTCGACTTGAGGGATTTGCATCATCTGGTCTATGGACTAGGGTGTAATGAGGAAAAGGATTTCTCCGGATGAGGGGATGACGGATCTTTGTTCAGGAATATAGTGGGCTTGACATTTAAGCGCGAACTTGGGAAAATGGTGGATCTGGGGAAAATGGTAAAGAGGTAAATTGGACTCCCAGAGTCCAATTTCATCGCTCTGGTCCAGGAACACTTCCCTGAGCCATACTGGAGGTCTGAGAAATCGAAGTCGCATTTGGTATCTGCGATTAATCGGTCTTTGTCGACTAGTGGGATCTTGTCCAGGTCGACAAGAGGCGGGAGAAACAGATTCTCCTCTCCTTCTATTTGTTTTGATTTTGGCGCCATCTCTGCAATAATACCTGCAATAAACACAACGTTAGTGGGGGTGACTAACTTTGGATGAGGGCGACGGGAGGTAACGGAAGGAGTGAGCGATGAGTTTCTCTGGTGCGATAGGTGAATAGCGAAAGTAAAGGAAATAACGGGAGTTTTATTTAAAATGGGGTCGGTTGGGCGTGGGAGATAGGTCGGATGGACAACAGATAGGTTATCCAGTAATAAATGGACAACGGGTCATTTGAGGGTGAGATGGCAGGTGACGGTGGCTGAAAAAATACGGACGGATGACGTGGCGGCTAGGGATTGGAGGTAAAAGTCGTAATAAGGGGCTTGCCATGAGTGAAAGGGGGTACGGGACTGACAACAGTTATGGGATGTGACTAGCTCAGGAAGAAGTGGAACAAGTGGAAGTTGACGTCCATAAGTGACGGGGGTCTGTCAGATAGCAGATGGTGATGGGACTTCGGGACCAATAGATTTATGCCACCTATAACAAGGGACCCGCCAGAGGGAGATTACCATTCCAGACCCCCCCCTCAGTTAAAAGCAGATCATCCAGGGGGGTACGAAATCCATTTAGGGTCGTTGATCTACGCGCCTGTTTCCTGGCCACAGATCTTAGCCTGCCTTTTATTACTCATTCTGGACCCCCCCCCTCCATTAAAGGAAGAACGGACGGGGGGGGGTCCAGAATCCAATATTGACCGTTGATTTAAGCGCTCAACCCTGGGCCTTCCAGATGCGCACAAATGTTATCAACGATTTCAGACCCCCCCGGTTAAAAGCAGAACCGTCGGGGGGGGGTCCGGAACGCTCTGTGCACCGTAGATCTGGGCGTCGCGATCAGGACCGTTGATATGTGCAGGGAGCATAAATGGGGAGTGGAGAACACATGCGCTGGGAAAAACTTAGGATAAATTCATTTTATGGGTTTTTTCCCCAAACTTTTCAAGTAGACACCACCATGGGGCTTCGACCAAACGATCTTCTAAACCTATGAAACAAGGTGCAATCATTTACATCAAGCTGGTTTTATTGCAATGAATCAATAAAGCAACTAGCCTACATACTAACCTATCTTCCTATGACAATTAACCCAGATTAAACTGTTGGGTTAAGAAATTACTCTACCTTGGGGCTATCTGACCAGGTTTAGACAGTCTGGCCAAATTTATTCACTAATCTAACCTAGACCCTTTGGCTAAGATTAAACTGTTTAGCCAAATTCATTCACTACCCTATCAACATCAAATTTAAAAAGAACTTGGCCATGCTTGAAAGGTATGGACCAAGTTACTATTATTTCATGGGGCTTTTATTTCAATTCTTTTATGCCCTCTTTTCTTTCTTTTTCCTTTTTTCTTTTCTTTTCTTTTTCTTTTTCTTTTATTTTCTTTTCAAATTATTTGCAGAATGAAAAATCATTTGTCAACAAAAACACTAGAGACAGATAATATCCCAGTCACTAGTTGATCCTATAACTTATAGGGTGATAACAGCTTGGATGGTAATTTGCATGGTGAACTAGGGTTTGTATCTCTTTTCTTGGAAGTGGTATGGAAAATTTGCATTGCTAGTTATTTCTTTATTATTCTTGGTTATTTGTGGTGTAAAACCTAGGAGGAGTATGTTGGATACACCCTCCATTTATGCTTCATCTTTTTGTTAAAGTTATAATTCATTCTTGAACAAGGGTTGCTAGGAGAAGTACAAGTGTGTACACCCTCCTAGATTTACCCTAAGTTGGTTAAGATACCTTAGGGAGTAAGAGGATTTACACCCCTAGGGATATTGTTTTATCTAACTTGTGTTTTAAAGACCCCATTCACCTAATTATCAAGGCACTAATCAGATTTTTTTCATTGGAAAAATAATTTTTTTGCCTCGGTAAACATGATTTAATGCGATACTAATCTTGTTTCAATTGGATAATTTTCTGCATGCTAAGGACTTGTCAAGGCCACTAGGGAGTCTTGATTGGCCTAGTCTTCTTAGAGTCATATATCATTAAAATATATAACCATTAGGGCTGCAGCAAAAACTCTCTTTATTCACTTATAACTTGCTTTTCAACCGTCATAATTTGCTTAAAGTTTGCTAAGATAATATACTAGGTCTAGCGCAACTTTTGGGTGGACTCTTTGTAAGTTTTGGTGGTTGAATTGAATGTTGTAACAACTTGTTTTCTACAGCCATAAGGATGTAAAATATCTCTGCAAATACATTTTATTACAACCTTGTTTCATTGCTAAAGTCTTGTGCTTTCATTCTGGAGTATTACTAGTGTTCATCTAACTTATCTCTTATATGATTTGTTGGAATTTTAACAATTGTTTAGCAGCTTTAAAACTTATTTTCTTGTTGATATATATATATATATATATATATATATATATATATATATATATATATTACTATTGAAATTAGGGACATCAATCTTAACTTGCTTTTACACCTATTATTATACATATATATTTGGCTTGTTCTTGTGTCTCGAGCAGGTACAATTACTCTTTGCAGTGCTCTTATCTCTTGGCAAGTTTTGGCTACCACTTAGACTCTTTATTAATCCCTTTCACATTCTCTATATTGACTTTTAGGGGGAGCTTCCTTCATCCCTTCACTTTCCATATCATCCCCCCCAGGGTCACCGAGATCCCCCCCTTGAGGTGATTCTCTCATCTCTAAACTAACGGGAATACCTACCTAAGGTGATAGTGGGTAGGTGTTCTCTAAGTTGTCGCCATTTTGTGGTTGGATCTGGATTTTCCCAACCTACAACTTGTGCGATAACAGGGTCAATCTCATAGCAATCGATCTGGTAAAAAATATCTGGTTGGAGGTTCATGATCATCCCAACCCATATTAGTTGGGGTGGGTAAACACGGATGTAGAGTTCAAGGTCACGAAACAATGTAAGATCAAATTTACTAGAAATGTATATTTTATTGATGAAGTGGAGTTAGTTGTAGTATATCTTGATGTGTGTGGTGTAGTGTTTGGAAGTGTGGTGTAGTGTTTGGAAGAATCTACATGTAGATGAGGGATGCGATCTTCATGCTGAGACATAACCAATACTATTTGATCAAGGATGGGAAGTATTTAATCATCAATGGACATAAAGGTAAATTGAATATCTTACTGGTCAGTGCCAACCAAGCCAAAAATTTGATTAGTTCAAGTAAGAAGTATGTTTTTCTTTTCTTACGAGAGGATCAACTGGGTGATGAATTGATAGGAGTAAAGGCATCCTTGGAGGGATGTACTAAAAATCAGAAACAATAGTTGGAGGATTTCTTACAGGGACACATAGGAGTGTTCCAGGAGCCTAAAGGGATACCACCTAAGAGGGAAATGGAGCACAAGATACATTTGTTTCTTGACTCTCCATTACCAAATATTGCACTGTATAGACAGTTTATTATGAAAGTAAATGAAGTGAAGAAACAATTGCAACCATTGTTGGAGCAAGGAGTAATTCGACCAAGCACTTCACTTTGTGGGTCACCTATCATCAACGTACCCAATAAGGATGGGAATTGGAAGATGTGTATCAACTACAAAGGTTTGAACATGATTACACTCAAGAATTGGTACCCTATGCCCAAGATCGATGATTTTCTATACCAGTTGCAAAATTCCAAGTACTTCACCAAGTCAGATCTCAAATCAGGATACCACCAGGTACATTTCAAATAAGAAGACACTTGGGAGACTGCCTTCAAGACAATACAAGGTTTGCATGAATGGTTTGTCATGTCATTTGGTTTATGTAATTAACCAACTACATTTATGAGATTGATGAATGATGTATTACACTCATTTTTAGATTCAATTGTAAATTTGGATGATATATTGATTTATAGATCTACCTAAGAGGAGCATGTTGAATCATAAATTCGTCACCTACTATAAAACCCTGCAAGTATTGCAAATCATATATATATATATTTATTATGAAATAATAATAGGTGGGGTATCCTAGGAGAAAACACACTAAAGTGACTATTTCAATACATAACATTTTTCTCAGCATGTTGGATACTACTAGTTTAGTTGAGACATCATTTCAATTATGATACTTCGAAGCAATGGTATACCGATTGCATGTTGACTCATAAATTCATTACCTACTATAAAAACCTGCAAAGTATTGCAAATCCTATATATATTTATTATGAAATAATAATAAGTGGGGTATCCTAGGAGAAAACACACTAAAGTGACTATTTCAAGACATAACATTTTGCTCAGCATGTTGGATACTACTAGTTCAGTTGAGACATCATTTCAATTATGATACTTCGAAGCAATGGTATACTGATTCAAAGTTCTTTTGGTGTCGATGTTTGGATGATGTAAAGTATTTGTTTGCATTTAAAATGGAAAGTATAGAATTTTTCTAAAACATCAAACTTTGATCAAATGATAAGTGGAAAACACAACTATGTTCTCTCCTCATTATAACGGTAGTATGGCACTCTTGAAATTATTTGCAAAGAAAATGGTGTGTTGTGTTCCTATCAGATTATATTCCTATTGAAAATCAAAGTTTATTTCCTATACTATGACATTCAAACCATATTAAGTTTAAATATTTGAGAAATATAAACTTTTAAAAGTTTATATGGTTTGATTTTGGTTATATATATATATATATATATATATATATATATATATATATATATATATATATATATATATATCACCTTTTTCATATAGCAAATAACAATGCAATCAACACATATTCAAAACATGTCAAGGTGAAGTTTTGTTTTTACAAACTATATACATATGAGTTGGTTTGAAATATATACAAAATCACTATTTAATGCATATGATATGGTAATATTATGCACAAAGGTCATGGTTATATGAACTAATCCATTGCATTTGGATTTGCGCGTAAACATGGATATCATAGGGTACAACCTTGAAGTGATATGTTGGAGGTAACATTTAATTGGAAAATGGTACAAGTTTTGGTGTTGACATAGTGCATATCATAAGTTTCAAGGTTTATATGATTTCATTTGTTTCAAGGTTTAAATGTTGCTATGGAATAACGTTGATGCAATGTGTTGAGTTGGCATATGCATATAATATGAGGTTGGAATATCAACGTGATGGGTTGGCCATGCATTGAATGGAAAGTATGTGGGCATTAACTCCATAGGCCCACGCTTTACCACCTCTCCTTATTTGGGGTAATGGTCATTTCATTTTCTTTGGTCATGGAGGAAGAGCTTCATCTTGACTTCGAGAACCCTTCTCCTGTTGGTTGCTGCAACAATTTTGGCCCCCAATACTGATGTATAAGCGCTCTTGGACAATGTATGTACTTACCAATCTATGAAACATATTTTGCAGAGTTTTTGTGTGTTAATGAGGTAGCAATGGCTCTGAATTTGATTGGTAATGAGTGTGTATGTTTCTTTTCCCTACTTTTCGCTCATGAAAATGGAAATTTTAAATTTCGTTCAAGGGTTGATTGGAAAAAGAAAGAATATTTTTTTTACCCTCTGTTGTTGCATGCATTGTTCCTTCTAAATTCACTTTTTTTTTTTTTATCTGAGGTAATGTCTCACGGGAAATCATCGAGTACTTCCCCACTTCGTGGATGGTAAGTAGGGTAAACCACTGACACTTATGTCCGTGGAAGGCCTAACCCCAAGGGGGAAAAAGAGATTCAAACCTGTGACTTCCTCCATTGGGGATAGCTTCACGTATGGCTCATAACCACTTGAGCTAACCCTTGGGGCTTCAAAATTCACTCTTTTATTTTCCATTTACTTGAAATATTTGTTTGAAAAATAGTGGGTTGTGGAAGAAAAATGAATGATGGGTCAAATCCATTTTTGTTATAGCCAATATGTGCCAAGTATTGACCTAGGTTTGAATTTAAATTCATACGGTTTGTCCATTGTTGATATGTTGATACGACCATCATTCAAAAATATTCTTCATTTTGCTGAGTCTAAGTTATGAGTTGAACCCATTTCTGCATAATGGATAATTGTTAAATTTTGTCTTCGATTCAAATTTGGAAATTGATAGTACTCGAACCAATTTCATATTTGATAAGTCTGTTACATGGGTTCAAATCTAGACTTATAAGTGTTTATTTCAAAGAAGAATGAGAATATTGCATTGGTATCCTACTATGTTACATGGGTTTCAACATTGGTTATATGTGTTAAATTTTTATCTGGGCATGCACTTCCAATGGAGGTGATGCTCTTTACAACCACACCATGCCTCAAGCTTGGATTTGAACTCATATTTATGCTAAAGTTATGGCTCAATTTTTATTTTGGGTTTATTGCAAAGATATGTGCATCTTGTTCTCGACCCTAGTCTTGTTCTTTGTTAAGGTTGTGCGTCCTTTGATCCTTTTCCTGGCTATAACACTAAGCCCATTAATATTTTAATTGCATTACTCTATGTTTCTTAAATTCAAACCACTGTTGATATCAATGAGCTTGTTTTGTATGGCATAACTCGTTATAAATCGAGTTCATTCAACAAGATAATGGTCATTTTGTTTTGGAAATCAAGAGCTTCAACTCGACACTTAATTTATTATTAAAAATTGAGGCCATACCCCCACGACTATAATACTAATTCAAATGTCATCCTTTGCAACATTCCCAAATAGCCACGACATTGAGAGCCTCATTTGCATTGAAAGGAAATAATATTGGTTGAAGTCATTATTAGTTGGCCATTCAAATAACTTCCAATGATAAGATTTGATACACGGTTTGAGTTGCTAAAGTAAAAAAGAACAAGTACATATATGGAAAAGGACAAAAGTATGATATGCAAATAAAAGGTTTATTTTTAGATAAACTGGGTAGTACCCCGACATTATTTATCACTTTCAAGGCATTATTCCCATATTTCCCAAATCATACTTCATTTTAATTTCATGTTATTTACCCTCTATTTATGTAATTTTAAATAATGGATTAAAAGAAGTTTCTAAAGAGGGTCTATTTATGATTGGTTCATGATGGAAGGCTTATATATGGCATTGATTCTATTTTATGGTCAAAGGATTTTATTTGATTAGTTTTTCATCTAATTTTGATGAAGTAAAGTTATATCATTATATAGTTTGAAAAGGCAGTTTGGACAAAAGAAATAATCCTGGGAATTCATGATTGTTTTTGAAAATTATTTATGAACTTTACACATATTATTAGATTTACAATGGAGAATTATACAGGGTTATGAACATAAATGATTGACTGTTGTAGACAATGAACATGAAATTCTCATACATTCCTGTCATCTCATATCATTTTTTGCTAATTACAAATCCCTTTGTCATTGCTTCCCTGCCATTTATTTGTTCACTTTTCACTCATTTCCCTTGTTCAAATAAATAATTAACTCTTCATATGAAGAGAATGTTACAAAGAAGAAACACACTTCATATTTTTAAAAGTAAAATAATGAGAAGGCTACCTATCAAATATGGTTTTTCTTCCATGTTTTCCTTCATTCCCACTCATTGTTCTCTTACATGTTTGAATTACTTTGTCATTTTCATAGCCATAGCTAATACATTTCAAGCAAAATTGTATTATATGTTTAATGTATTGTGTCTTTTATTTTACTAATTGGAATGATGATGCATATAATTGAGTTTTTTCAGTCAGGGAAGTAACCGGAGTGGAGACATAGGTAACATGGATAAAAGAGGAAGAGTGCCTAATGTGTTTTGGCAACATGGAAGGAACAATAAAATGAGATTTTCAATGCATTTTGATGTCGAATATGAAGTGTTCAACCAACTGGTACAAATAGGCTAGTTGAATCTTGTTGGAAATCCTGCATTGCCACAACTTCAAGCTCCTCCTAATCCTTCCCTACAACCACATCCTGGTATTGTTGACTTCCCTGAACCTCCCGTGCAACCAACCAATGATGGCTAGGAAAATATTCTTGCAAACCCCCTTGCTAGCATAACACCCTAGCCTGATAACCCTTTTCCACCACCTCCTCATCTGCATTCAATGCCTCTTGTTGCATCTGCTGCTTCTATGGCCCATTCAGTTCAAGTCCCTAGAAACTACAAAGTGTTGTTCATTGAACCATAAATGGACAAAGGAGAACAACTTGCCAATTCACCAAGATCTAAGTCATCCAAGTCATCTTCCATACAATCAAAACATATTTCATCCCAAGCATAAAGTGACGATGAAAATTAATTTAAATGATATGCACCTTGAGATAGAGAAATTGGAATAAAAAAAGTTTGTTGATAAAGACTTACTTAATCATAAGGATACTCTTTCAGAGGGAAGTAAGCAAAGAGAGACATCATCGAACACAAAATATTATTTCTGATTTATTTAAATTTGTATGATGACATTTCCACTTTGACACTTGATGCATATTTTGGATAACAAACACATGATATTGTTTTTTAAAACTTTTAATATCATTCCATTTTGATATTTTTTGGAGGTTACAAGTTGTTGAATTATTGTAACCTCCAAGAATATTCTACCTATATTTGAGTCATTATTGTATAGATCAAATCCCCTTTTATGGATTGATCAAGTTGGGTCTTGTATGTTGGCCCTTGGTTATGTAAGGAAGTGAAGACTAAGGAAGAAAGGTGAAGTGCGAACCACGCGGAAGACACATAAACTAAGGAAGGGTCGAAGTGGGTAAAGAAGCATAAAAGAAGGAGCAAAGTGAAGGAAAAGATAGTCGTTGGAGGAGAAGATCGAGGAAGATAAAGAAGCAAAGAAGATATATTGTGGACAACTCAGCACGTGGGAAAGGACACCAATGGGTGCTTCAAAGCACTTCGCAGAAAAGGAGGAATAACAGGTTGGTGAAGCCCTTAAAGCATGGGTCAAGTGGACCTAGGGTTTTGGGATCTAGGGTTTTGACACCTAGGGTTTTGGATCTAGGGTTTTGACACCCAGAATTTGGTCATGTAATGTATAAATAATGGTCTAGAGGACCTGGGAGGGTTGGTTCTAGTTCGAATGTTGGTTTTGTTGATTATTATTGTTGAGAGAAGTATTGAGACTGTATTGTAAGATCTTCATCTGGGTGTGAAGGTCGACCTTGCAACTAGGTGAACAGGGAGGGAAGAAAGAAAGAGAGAAAGAGATTTGCAGCTAAGTGTGTAGATAGAATTGTATGTTTTCATATAATATATCAAGAAACAAAATTCTGTGGATGTAGCCCTAGGGAGAGGGTGAACCACATATATCTTGTTGTTCTTTGTGATTGATGCTGTGCTATTTTCTATTTGTTATCCTTTTATTGCATTGTTGTGTTAGATCTGAGATATAACTTGTGAAGTAAGCTTAAGAATGGTAAATAATATCTAGATTGCTGTGTGTTGCTATCCTTTCATTTCCTCTGGTTATAGACACCTATGTCTTGCAACCCCTTATTGCTACTTCAGGTGAGACTGCATCTACTTCGCAGGTGCTTCCGAAAGGGCCAGTAGTTAGGGATTGTTGGTGCATTGTTAGAGATGAACCATGGGGTTTCCCCTGTGCCAAAAAATGGTTCCGTTTCCGGGACTGGGATGTTCTCGAGGGAATGTCAAGGTGGTTCCCATCGAAGACATAAATTAAGAAGTGGATAGAGGAACAAGAAAAGGACTTCGCCTAAGCCCAAAACAAGAACCATAGCATTAATACAGAAGAATGGTTGGGGAGGTACATCTTTACCGACATACACAAGATTTTATTTGGAGGAATTCATAAGGAGTTATATGAGTGGTTAGCCAGAATAACAGATACCCAGTTTGAGATCAGATCTATACCACCTGTGGTTTGGACATCAACGCTGATCAGGAAGGTCAAGAGAGTTGATAACGTTGTGTCTAGAGAAGTGGATCTCTGGTTTGATAACACTATTGGAGGGTACATTACTGAGTTTTCTAATGACAGAGTCAAATCTTATAGTCAATAAGAGAGGTACTTATTTAAGGGACCTAGAGGAAAGTTCCTACAATTTTAAAGTTGAGGATTTAGATGCTATTGCATGAGAATAATATCTTGAAGATAGAGTGAAGCTAATGTTCAAGAATTTAGGCAACGAAAATGACACAGAGGTGGGACACACACGCAGTGGAAGACCGTTCAGAGAGGTTCCTCTTGTGAACCTATTTAAGAAAAAATATGGGGATGAGGGATTCTACAGTGGAGAAGAAGCAGAGCTAACAAACAAAGAGTATTCAGAGTTCGCAAAAATAGAGGAAGTACAAAATGAAGAACTTCACCGAGGAGATCCAGAAACTTCAGGAACTACGGATACTGTTGAAGTAAGTACTATTAGTCCTCCTTTTGTTTTAGAAGCATTAAGTAACTAGAGTAACCAAAGTAGTCAGATCCATCAGAGTACTTTTACCAGCAATCTATCACATACTCAGTCAAGAAACCAAGGCATATCTATGGCAGATGAAATAAGGTTACCCATCTTCAGAGGAGATGGATCTGAAGATCCTTACCAACACTGGTTCTTATGCGAAGCTTTATGGAGCATCAAGAAAGTCACTAATGAAGATGTTAAAAGAAATCAGTTTAGTACTACCTTGAGGGATCATGCTCTAAACTTGTATATGAAGTTTGCTTCAGGACCTGGAAAACCTAAACCGCTGAATGACATTAAGACTTTGTTGAGTACAGAATTCAAGAAACCTAAGTTGGAGTCACAGTACATTACAGAGCCGAAAGAAATCAAGCATAAGGTAACTGAACCTGTTTGGGAGTTTGATCAGAGGTTTAAGACTCTAACAGTTCGTTTGAGTTTTCAGATCCTAGACGAACATAATAAAGAATGGTTCATCGCTGCCCTCCTGCCACATATTAGAGTTCCTCTAATGCAACATAAAGTTGCTTCACAGGATGAATCATTGGAGATCGCCATGAAACTAGAAGCAAACCCTATAGGAGAATCCATCCCAAGTATGAGCCAAATCTTGAATCAGTTAACCATTTTATCTTTACAGGTCAAAGATATGAAGAAATACAAAGGAAAAGAGAAAAGAGAAGATATCTGGTGTATCAGGTGTAAATCAGAGGGCCATGACAAAGAGCACTACCCCTATTTCATGAATACATGGCCTCTGGAGCACCTAGTCCTTTGAAGCTGGTTACTGTACCTTGGTGCGAGGTATGTAGAACTAGACATCGCCCCAGTGAATGTTATTATATGAAAAAATATGTCCAAACACCTACCAATATCTATTGTACATTCTGCAAGTCTATGGGGAACGATGAGAAGGATTGTAAGGCTTATGATCTAATGCATGAAAGATCATGGGATACATATAGAATTCAAGGAGAAGTACAAAAAGAAGGAAACAATGTGCAGTTCATCTCCCTAGGTAGAGTAAACTTCAACCTTCATGGTGGATTCAGAGGAAGAGGATGAGGAGGAGGTATGGGTCGAGGTAGAGGACACATCATCTACTATAAATGCACACAACCAGGACATTTGACAAGGGAGTGTCAGAACCCTTGTACCACTTGCAACTACTGTAATTCATTTGATCATGTCATTGAAGACTGTCCAGTACTGTTAGCCAAACTCCAGGAGAGATGAGGAGGAAACCAACAAGTTCAACTAATATCAGTAGAACCTCACGGTGAATACCCCAGAGTCACTGTTATTACTAGAGGAGGCACTGTTACAAGAGAATACATAGTGACTCCAGGAAATATTGCAGAAGGATCATTGATTAGAAGAGTTGCAGAGAAGACACATTTGTTCGATCCAAGGAGAGAGAGGCATACTTTTGAGAAAGCAAGGAAATAATTTGTAGAAGGACAAGCTTCTTCATTTAAGGCACCACCAAAAGTAAGGGAATGTGAAATGCCACCAACATTTGATCAGTTTGCTATAGCTAGACAAGGAAAAGAGGTAGGACAACTAATGGAATTATTATATACATGTATTAATTTGATTAAAGATGAAAGGCTGTACAGGAGCTACAAAACCTGGTAAGACATTATGAGGTTGGGAAAATAGATCCTATATTGAGTAGAGATGTGAATCAAGTATCTAGGAAAAGAAGGAAAAACAAGGAATTGCACCTTAGTGCTCATATTGGAGACTACGATGTGGACTATATGGTCCTCGACTTAGGATCATAAGTCAATGTTATGAAGAAGCAGACTTGGGCGCTGATGGGAAAACCTAAACTAATTTATTCTCCTATCAGGATCAGGATGGTTAATCAACAAGTGGTGACCCCCTTTGGAAGACTGGAGCATGTTTCTATAGACATCGATGGGGTAAGGACATTTGCATATTTCGAAGTGATTGAAATTGTTGATGATAGCTGTCCCTATCTTGTGTTGTTAGGAATTGATTGGGATTTCAACAATTCAAATTTTTTTGACCTAAATAAGAGAAGAATGACATTTGAGGGTAATGTCCTTAAATTCATTGCACCTCTGGACCCAGATGAAGCTCACAGATACACAAAACCTATCAGGGAAGAAAACTGTGCATATGAGCTATAAAACATCTATAAGTTGACAACAAGACAACATCATTACATTAATCCTACAACAGATGGAAATATTAGCTGGCGAAGTGAAAGTGCATGCTCATCAGATTCAAAAGTGGCATTGGAAAATTGGCAGAATAGAATGTACGAAATCTCTACACGGCGATGGGCTAGATTGACCAGAGCAGTTCACTGGATTGGCACAGAAGTAAGGAATCTTCCAAGATTTGATGGTTTGAATCATTTAGAGACATTTCTAACTAAATTTGAGAGAATTGTACCAGTACAACAGAGGATGTTGGCATTGGATGAAGCCTTGAGAGCCACACCAGCTAGATGGTGGGGAGCACACAAGAGGAACATCGTGGAGTGGACACAATGTCGCACCTCACTGACAATGCACTTTTTAGACCAAGCTGAAGGATGCAAAGTTCGATATGTAGGTCAGATTTTTCCTAAGGACCACATGCAAAGTTGTGAGAAGGATTGGAGTAACATTCCTAAAGAATAGTGGGTGCATAAGTTCATTAACACCTTCGATACTACACCCATCAACTGGTATCTTCAAGAAGAAATGCACCTCATCACTAAAGATTGGTATAGAATGACTCAGAACTTTATAACTACATTTTTATTTGAGAGTTAGTACCCCACAGTAGATCAGGCTTTACAAACTATGAGACAAAAGGTCTTTGAGGAGGCACCTAACCTCCCTTTTACCCAAGAAGGAGATGAATGGACTCTGCCTCTTCAACAGTTACAATACTGCTACAATATTAATGCTGATGAGGACGATGACCCTAGAGATGTAAACATTGCAGAAACTAAAGGGAAAAGAGACATAGAGGGACCATGGATTGAATTACCCTTTGTTGGACAACCCATTAAAATTAAGAAGGTTAATATTGGAACAAAACAAACATCTAAGTTAGAAAATGTGGGAGAGTATTGGGATGATGCTACTATTAGCAAGATCACAAAGCTATTACATGAATATTAGGAATTGTTTCCAATCGCGTTCACAGAAATGAAGGGCATTAAAGGACCCATGGGAGAAATTAAGATCCCTCTAAGATCAGATGCAAGACCCATCAAGCAGTGACCTTATAGATTGAATCCCAAATACAAGCAGAAAGTTAAGGTTGAATTGGATAGAGTGTTGGAAGAAGGAATCATAAAACCTGTTGAAGAATCTGAATGGATTAGCCCTATGGTGGTCCAAGATAAGAAGTCAAATGAAATCATAATTTGTGTAAATTTAAGGAAACTGAATGATGCATGCCTACATGACCCCTTTCCTACACCCTTTACTGATGAAGTTCTAGACAATGTAGGCAGACAAGAAGTCTATTCATTCACATATGGGTTCTCAGGTTATCACCAGATCAGAATTGCTAAGGAAGATCGACATAAGAACACATTTGCAACATAATGGGGTTCATTCCAGTACATTGTGATGCCTTTTGGCTTGAAGAATTCACCAACCATCTTCTCCAGGGTGGTGGTCGAAGAATTTAAGGACTTTTTACACAAGTTCTTGGAGGCATACTTTGATGATTGGACCGTCTTTAGCCTACTGAAAGACCACATTGAATGTTTATGTTAAGAACCAAACATCAATATAGCATACAAAAACCTCTAGAAAAGTACTCAACGCCTTGAAAAAGAGATAATATCAGATAATAAGCCTCTTCGAGGGGGCAACCTCCTTTTACCCCACTTAAATGTTCAAGTACAAGA
>ML776574.1:1612540-1667571 GCA_009831015.1 Picea engelmannii | reverse complement strand
ATGGCTTAAAGCCGACATAATTAAAATAACATTACTAATCTAAATTACAACTAATGGCCTAAGCCGACATAAATAAAATAGCATTACTAATCTAATATGCCCCAATTAAGGGGTAATGAGCCAATATTAGGGCTTAACAGTTTAAGATTGATGTTAGATAAGTGCAGGCAATGTCAGATTGCCCTGAATCTAAAAAAGTGTATTTTATTTTCTCCTTTTGGAGTACTGCTAGGACATATTGTGTGTAAGCAGGGGTTGTTGGTGGATCCTTCCAAGATTGCCATCATTGTTGATCTACCTCCCCCTACTTCAGTCAGATAGCTACGCACTGCTTGAGGACACACTGGATACTACATAAAGTTTATTAAGGGTTATGCACATATAACAACACCTATGAAAATGCTATTAAATAAAGATAGTAAGTTCCAATGGATAGAAGAATTCCAGTAGAGCTTTGACACACTAAACCAGAAAATGGTCACTGCGCCTATCTTGGTTTTTCCAGATTGGAGTAAGGAGTTCAATGTTCATGTCGATGCTTTGTCCATTGAATTAGGAGCAGTTTTAGCACAACCGGGTGCATGAGACATTGACCACCCCATAGCCTTTTTCAACAGGAAGAATTCTACAACTGAAAGTAACTATACTACGACTTAAAGAGAAGGCTTGGCTATGGTATATGCGCTGCAAAAGTTTAAACACTATTTGTTGGGAGGACATTTTAAGATGTTCACTGATAATTCTGCATTAAAGTAATTAGTCAACAAGCCAGTGTTGGGGGGAAGGATATGCATATGGCTACTACTATTCCAGGAGTGTGATTTTGAAATTGTGGTCAAGCCAGGAAAAATGAATAAAGGACCTCATCACTTATCTAGGTTGGAACATGGAGAGGAACCTACCAGTTTGGAGGATACACTACCAGATGCACAGTTGCTGGCCATAAGAAAAGTTGGTGATCACTTCACCGAGATAGCTCAGTTCCTGTCCACATGAATGACACCTCGTGAGTAAACAATCATTCAGAAGAAACAATTGGTAGTCTGCGTTGCAGATTTTCAACTTATAGTTGGACAGTTGTATAAGATGGGACCAGATGAGATCTTGAGGAGATGTGTTATGGAGGTAGAAAGACCATTGATTCTTGCATAAGCGCATGAAGGCATCACAAGAGGACACTATGCATGGAAAACAACAACGCAAAATATTCTCAGAGAAGGCCTCTGGTGGCCTACTTTACACAAGGATGCTAAGGAATACTACAAAGCCTGTGATGTGTGTCAAAGAGTAGGAAAGCCTTCTCGAAGGGATGAGATGCCTTTGGCACCACAATTAAAATTACAAATATTCGAGAAATGGTCCATTGACTTTGTGGGACATATTAACCCACCAAGAAGGAGCACAGGAGAGAGATACATTATCACTGTGACATAGTGTTTGACCATATGGGAGGAAGCAAGAGTAGTTAAGGACTGTAGTCCAACTACAACTGTGCAGTTAATCTTTGAGGATATTATTACCAGATTTGGTTTCCCAAAGATCCTCATGAGTGATCAAGGAAACCATTTCATCAAAAAAACTATTGAAGCCTTGACTTAGGAATTTGAAGTCCACCATCAGAAGAGCACTCCATACAACCCACAGGAAAATGGTACAGTCGAAGCTTTCAATAAGATCTTGGAGACAACGCTGACTAAGATATGCAGTGTCAACAAAGATGAGTGGGACTTAATAATTCCAGCAGTATATCAGGCTTATCGAACTACTTGCAAGAAGTTAACAACGTAGACCCCATTTAAGTTGGTATATGGCTTAGAAGCAATCACACCTATGGAATACTTGGTTCCTAGTTTAAGAATTGCAACATTTACACGCATGGATGACACCGATGCTGTTCAAGACATGCTTGTGCAGTTGATGGAACTGGAAGAAGAAAAATTTATTGCAGGATTTCATCAGCAGGTACAAAAAGAGTGAGAAAAGGCTTACCATGACAACCATATCAGGAGGAAAGAATTTAAGTAGGGAGATTTGGTCCTGTTATATGACAGTAAGTGCACAAAGCATCCAGGGAAGTTCAGGACACATTGACTTGGGCCATTTGAGGTTGCCTATGTTACAGAAGGAGGAGATGCACAATTGAAGACCCTTAATGGAGAATGGAAAGAAGGTTTGGGAAATGGGCGCCGGTTGAAATTGTATTACGACAACCAACTTCCTCTCATCTCTCGGTAAAAGAAAAGAAGGAAGGGTATAGGAACCAGGTGCAATTGAAACTGGGTACCAGACACAAAAAAGAAAGTCTGCAAATGCAGGGAGGGATAGAGCAGAAAGCACAGGCTTCTTTGCACATCCTTCAGTCGAAGTAATACAGGAGGTTCAGTCTTGCAGTGACTCGGGACGAGTCACATGTGAGTGTTGGGGGCTTGTTGGCCCTTGGTTATGTAAGGAAGTGAAGACTAAGGAAGAAAGGTGAAGTGTGAACTGCACAGAAGACACATAAACTAAGGAAGGGTCGAAGTGGGTAAAGAAGAAGAAAAGGAGCAAAGTGAAGGAAAATATAACCATTGGAGGAGAAGATCAAGGAAGATAAAGAAACGAAGAAGATATATCACGGACAACTCCGCAAGCGGGAAAGGAAAACAACAGGTGCTTTGGAGCACTTCATGGAAAAGGAGGAAGGAAAGGCTGGCGAAGCCCTTAAAGCACGGGTCAAGTGGACCTAGGGTTTTTGGACCTAGGGTTTTGGCACCTAGTGTTTTGGATCTAGGGTTTTGACACCCAAAATTTGGTCATGTAATGTACTAATAAAGGTCTAGAGGACCTGGGAGGGTTGGTTCTAAGTTGGTTCTAGTTCGAATGTTGGTTTTGTTGATTATTATTGTTGAGAGCAGTATTGAGACTGTATTGTAAGATATTTAGTTGAGTGTGAAGGTCGACCCTACAACCGGGTGCCCAGGGAGGGAAGAAAGAAAGAGAGAAAGAGATCTGCAGCTAAGTACGCAGATAGAACTGCATGTTTTCATATAATATATCAATAAACATTGTTATGTGGATGTAGCCCTAGGGAGAGGGTGAACCATGTATATATTATTTTTCTTTGTGATTGATGCTGTGTTATTTGGTATCTGTTATCCTGTTATTGCATCATTGTGTTAGATCTGAGATATAAGTTGCGAAGTAAGCTTAAGAATGGTAAAGAATATCTAGATTGTTGTGTGTCGCTATCATGGACCCACTTTGCATTTCCTCTGGTTGTAGACACTTGTATCCTGCAAACCCCTGTTTCTACTTTGGGTGAGACTGCATCTTCTTCACAAGTGTTGCTGAAAGGGCCATTAGTTAGGGCTTGTTGGTGCGCTGTTAGAGATGAACCCTGGGTCTGACCCTGTGCCAACATTGTATAAGATCAAATCCCCTTTTGTGGATTGGTCAACATGCATTTGTATGGTGGTATTTGTGAATTTAGCTCCACCAAGTGAAGAGTCACAACCCTAGCTCCACCTCACAACTTGTATTTATATGTGAGGATGGTGTCTCATTTGAATACACTCACTCACTCATCTAGTGCACATATATTGAAGACAGTTGCAGTTGCAGGAAGAAGTCTAACGAAGGAGAAGAGAGGCACATGATTGGTCTTGGTCTGCCTTTGGTGTTTTGGTCTTAGTCTTGGAATTGCACTGGCAATCTATTATTGAGGAATTTTTGTAGGGTTTTCTTCCCCATGAGGGTTTCCCAGGATAAACTATTATGTACCTTGTGATTGTGTTTCTTTCAGTGATCCTCTTTATATTGTTGTTTTGCAGATGCATTGAATGCTCATGAAATTTAGAAATAACCTAATAACAATAGTAAAATATTAACATGGTATCAGAGATAGACTGAATAGATCATATTTCATTGGGTATCTAGACATTTCTGTTATCGTACAAGGAAATTAGGGATTTTTACTGAAGACACAATTTTGACTAAAAACCACCTTGGGAAGTGTGCCTTTCCCTAACACATCTTTTGGCAACTTGAGAGAACCTTTTCAGTGGCCGGATTCTCTGGAAAGTCAAAGCCTAGTTTTGATTAGTACCAAAAAACCAGAAAACCAGGAAACTAAAACCAGTACGAGAAGTACTAGTCCAGAATTGTGCAGGTCAAGTTTCAAGGGGTAAAACTTGAAATTTTCATAAACAATCTACTCCAACAAACTCGATTCAGTCCAATGCATCTCCTAGTAAGTTTAGTTTCATTTTTTGAGCACTTTGAATTTTTGGTCATTCTCTTAGCTCCAGGTCAAGATGTCTGCAAGCACCAAGCTTGTTGACAAGTTAGAAGGTGTGGAAAATTTCCGTGCCTGGAAGTACATAATTGGAATCATTCTTGAAGAGAATGACCTTGCAAAATTCATAAAAGAAAATGTACCAGAACTCGAAGAAGATGAATCCAAAGAGAATTACATGAAGGTTATGATTAGGGCCAAAAGAATGATTGCATATTCTATTAAAAACCACTTGATCCCTCAAGTGTATTCTAAGAATATTCCAAAATATATGTTTGATTCCCTAACCAGAATGTATGAAGGAAAAAACATCAACCAGAAGATGAACTTAAGAACCCAACTCAAGAGATGAAGATCAAGCCCTAGCTACTCATGCTAAGGGTGGAAAGGGAAAGTCTCATTTTCCAAAGTAGACTCAATTTCATAAAGAGTCTCACTCTTGAAAGAGATTCCAAAAATATCATAAAGGTCAAAGAAGGCAAAAATATTTCTCCTCCTATCAATGTTATCATTGTGATAAGATGGGACACATTTCTAAGAATTGTCCTGCCAAAAGGCAAGGATACAAGAAGAGAAATAACAAAATACATCATGCCCATGTAGATGAAGATGATGAGCCACCCACAAAGTTAGCTAAAGAAGAGATTGAAGAATAAGTTTTGTTTTCCGCTCTCTTTGGATATATGACACCTAGAAAGGATACTTGGCTCATAGATAGTGGTGCCTCTAAACACATGACAGGTCAGAAGAACACTCTCTCCAGTCTTTTAGATAAAAACTCCTCCCATAAAGTTTCACTTGGAGATGATTGTTAATAACCAATCAAAGGATTGGGAGAAGCCACCTACAAACTTGATTCAGGAGCTCTAATGAGTATGAAGGATGTACTCTATGTACTTGGTTTGAAAAAGAACTTACTTTCTATTTATTCTTTAGATAATAAAGGTTTCATGGTTTTATTTGTAGATAATAAAGTTCTTATGTGATATAAAGGAAAAACTATAGAATATGTGGTTGTTATTGGAATAGAAGAAGGTGGTTTGTATAAGTTAAAGGGTCACTTAGATGTAGCCTTGAATCATTCTACTGAAAGTCCTTGTGAACTTTGTCATAGAAGGCTAGCTCACATCAACTACAAAGCCTTACCATATGTGAGCAAGGTAGTTACAGGTTTACCAAAACTAAAGTTTGATAATGAAGCTGTATACAAGGGATGTGCACAAGGAAATAACACAAAAAATCCTTTTTCGAAGAGCGACAATAAAGCAGAAGGAATTTTGGAACTTGTCCATGTTGACGCTTGAAAGCGCAACGATGAATACTATGCTCACAAATGATTTCCAAGATTTATTATTTATCTATATTAATAATATACTAGTAGGTGGGACCCCCTTGTTATACTTATGGAACTATGGTGGATAAGAAACGCTTATATTTTGTTTGCCTATGTGATGATAGAAACACAATTTGTCTATAGTTCATTGGTTTCAAATCATGGTTTAAAATGTTTATGGTAATATGTGGTGGTTGGGTGATTAAAACATGGAGCTAAATGGTTTGGATGATATCTCATAAAAAATGATAATGCTGCCCTTTTGAATGAGAGAATTATACTCCAGTTTTAATGTTGTGTATTGTTCATGGAGAAAGTTGGGTGATCTTGACCCTTGCTACTATGGTTATGCACATTGCTTGAGTTGCATAGTGGATTGTGTTCCTAACACATTGTCATTCGAAAGAATTTGATATTGGCAAGGGGTGGTGCACTTTGGACTATTGGGCACTTAGAGTAATATGTCAATTTTGGGTTTTTGGTTGATTAATGGTTTGAATGTAGTGATATGGTGAGTTGGCTAATGGGCTTGGCTCGTACTAAAAATTGAATGAATATCTGAAGGGAGAAGAGACATGAAGTAAATGCACGTCACTCAAACTTCCCTCGAGCACGTCACCCTAGTCATTCTTGGATTTTTGGCTCTGGTACACCTTGCCCTGTCGTGGAGGAAGTATACAGTCTTGGGTTTTCGCCTCGCGCAAAATTTTACATGGGTTTTCTTACTTTTCCATCCATGAGAGTTACTCTAATTTTGAATCAAATGTTGGCTTGGGTTGCTTGTGGTCTGTGTGATTCTCAAGCTATTATGATTTTTTGGAATTGTGTTTATGCTCGCATCTTTGGTTTCCCGTGGTGGTTGTTCTGGGGTTGTTTCCTTTTAAAATTTGGTCACGTGGTCCTTGCCGAGTGTAATTGTTCAATGGAATTTTTGAGTAAATATTGTAGTGGAGCCTTCTTTTCCATGGTTTTGTTTTCGATTTTATCCTTTTTTTTGAAATTGGTTATTGCAGTCTGCCTAAACTCCGGGCTTTGCGAATACCCCACCTATATATTGGCATTACTAGTCTCTGTGGCTAAGTGTACCCACACCATGTTTCGACCCTATGGGTTTTTTTGTGAACTATGATGGAAGGTTAGAGCATTCCATGCCTTGTCTTGGAAAACCCTCAATTGTTGGATTGCTTGCTATAACCTCACCGTCACTGTTTCCTAGTAAATGTTATATAGTATGATAACATTGCTACCCATATTTTTATGAGAGCACTATTCATGATTTTTGGTTGGGCACATGTTTTTATTTGGTTGCTCAATATGCAGTGTTGGAAAAAGGGTTGGCCTCACGTCTTTGTTTTGGAAGATGCGGTCTGTTGTTTGAATCCCATACAATCAAGGTTAATGTTTCATATTATTGTTTCTGTGATCGATTATGATAGGGAACCTATGGAATGAGCTGCCCATGCCATTCAACTGCCAAACTCTCTAGTTGAACTGCCTATTTTCTCTACCACTTACTATCTTAAACCCTGAACATTACATTGAAAGCGTATTTACTCTAGTTTGAAGTTGATGGGAGCACTATGCTTGCTCGGTTACTTGGGAATGATTTTGTTTGGTCCCTTGCTTGGTAATTCTGGAAGAGATCTGTACCCACCCATTCATTTGAATCTTGTGTTCAAAATATTGAATGTTATTTTTGGTTCAATCATTATGTTGATTGTATTAAAGGGGCACTTGTGTTCGAAATGTTTGAGGCTCGAATAAGAGTGATAACGTCCAAAATAATTGCATTGAACAATTCTTAAGTAAATGATGGATATAAGTTGTTTGTAAACACTGTACATGTCCCTGTTGGATTTAAATGATTGTTATTGGAGTTAATGTTATGGTCATGGCTCAAAGGATATTGTTGTTTATTATAGTGATTACGATGATGTTCGTTATGACTATCATGTAATGATAATGTGGGTACAATGGTTACTATGATTAAATAATTTTGGGCATACATATTATTGTGTAAATAATTTAGAAGCCAACAAGCAAAATTGTCAAAGAAGATACCAATTTGGATTATTGTTTTGGAAAAGGAACACTTGTTAAACTTTGAAATTATGGACATAGATATATTTTGATTGCGTTTAAGGTAGCATGTTTTGATTTGTTTCAATTGAAAAATATCCATATTGATTCCATATCATTCTACCATTTTTCGCTAATTACATTCCCTTCACAATCCTGATTTCACTTATTGCATCCATATTCTGTGATATAAATTTAAAAAGAAAAGTCTATGTAGAAGCGACAAAAGGGATAACATAGCAAGGGTTGGTGAATGATATTTTAATATTTTTATACACAGTTAAATTGTTTGGTTAATTTCTGAACAATATTCGTATATGCATTCACTATCATTCTACAATTTTTCGCTAACTACACTCCCTCCATATTTTCCATGAACCCTATCACCCCTTGTTCACATGGCAATTAATGAATGGTTTGTTATGGATGAATTTGCTTGTATCTCGTGTCAATTTTTGAGCCAAATTTTGATCCATGTAAGAAGAGTGTCTTTATGGTTTATTAAGAGATTCATTACTGATGAACTACTGCTACATGATGAGATTTTCCAGTAGAGGCAGAAATGTCCGAAATAACAGAGGCAAGGGAAATTGGAATCGAGGCCACATGAGGCCTGGATTTTCTATCCATTTTGACGTTGATCCTCAAGACTTGAACCAACTGTTCCAAGATGGGTTCTTTAATTGGATTGGCCATGGAATAATGCACCCCTAACTAGAAATACCCCCTTTTCAGCCTCCTCAGAATATCCCCGGTATTCCCATTCCTCCACATGTGTCTTTAGAGCCTGAAGTCCTCACAAATGATGGTTGGAAAGAGATAATCAACCATCCTATCTCTCACCATCGTGGTTGGCCCACTATGTCATTTCCTTTACCCCCACCTATCAATCCCAATGTCCATATTTCCCGTGCTGTTTCGCAAGTTCAGTCTTCACACGCCAGTAAGAGATTGAAAACTGATATTCCCCAACCTGTGCAAGACAAGGGAAAAGCAGTTGCCTCCCCTTATTCTCCCTCCAATGATTCCTCAAAATCTATGTCTTCCCACCTGCATTTGAAGGATGAATGATCCCATTTGATCATCGAGATACAACCCCAAAGGTCCAATCAACCACATGATACTTTCGAGAATTTCAAGGGAAACAATAGTGAAAAAAGGAAACTTGCCTCTCAAAGTGGAAAATATGGTATTTAAATTATGTTTTTTATGATTTTAGTTGATGAGGACAATGCTTAATGGTTTTCAACATTTTTGGACAACAAGCTCTGTTTTGATATTTTGTGTATAATGTGGATATATATATATATATATATAATATAATATAAATTATTTCTGATATTTAAATATCCATTTTGAAATATATTCAAGGCAGTTACAAGGGTGGCATATGGTTAAAATGACTTTATCTGTGTATTGTATTTCATGATTTAAAAGGAAGAAATGACGAGAGTCACAAGGGGTTCCACCTACCTAGTTATTATTAATTAAGACCCTTAACTATATTATTATTATTATTATTATTATTTATTTCTCCTAAACTAATTAGTTAAGTTAAATCAACTTAACTAAAGATTTCTAGCAAAATGGATTTTAATGCAAAACAAAAAGTTCACATCTATCCTAGAGGTTTCTCGGATTTTAACCCTATGAATTTTAGCCTTAGGGATATTATAAAATAGAGTGTAAAATAACAACCAAAAATATATAATATCTCACTCTCTAACAACCCAATCTTATAATAAATCCAAGGAGAAAAGATGCCAAATTGTTTAGATAAGTTTTCATCCCTTAATGACAACTTATCACACACAAACTAGATCTAAAAAATCACATAAAAACAATAAGACAAAAAATATAGCTGCAAGAAAAAAACACTTAAATGATTCAATGATGATTTAAAATCACTCAATAGATTATCATTTTACAAATGGAAAATAATCAAGATGTATATGGTTGTAAATAATAATACACGAAGAACATATATGGATGAAAATAAAATATGGAAATTATTTATGATGTTTCGGCTGAACTAAATGGCACGGTGTCACCTAGTGCATCGAATTCCAATGGAGTAGGTACAATCCAAGGGTCAGATGATTCCAAAGATTGATAAGATGCAGTCGAAATCATATCGATAGTGGCAATATGATGTGTAGTCGGTGGAAGTGGTGTAGGGAAGATACCCATGAGGCTAGAATCTTTCAGTAAGCCAACACCAACAATTTCATATGTGATCTTGTGGTCTCCCAAGAAAGGAATATTGTTGATAGCGGGAGCGTGAGCATCAGTCATGCAGAAATCCAACTGATCAACAGTCACAATTTTTCCCTGATGAGGAAATTGTACATATCGAAAGACTGACGAGGCAACGAAAGTCATAGCATAAAACAAACTTCTTCCAAGTAACAAGTTGTAATCGAGGGGAGCATCGACCACCTCAAAATCAACAGTAACAATTTTTCCACCCAATTGGATGGGTAGGGACTGTAAAAGACCATGGGGATGAAAACCTCGCCCATTGAAGGTGTGTAACATCGTTGGGGATTTGTTAATTGCAGGTTATTTTAAACATTTCCAACACGCCAAAGACATGACACAAGTAGAGGCTCCCTCATCCAAGATAGTTCGGTGTATTTGTTGATTGTGAACAACAACATTAACTTGGAAAGCAAGTTGGTTGGAGAGTCGAGACGCATAATTGTCCAGGTTAAACATGACATGGTTGGACGACTCATGATCAACAATGCCAATAGCGACCAAGAGTGTTCTACGTTGAATGGGGCAATGTTGTAGAACTTCTAATGCAGACATAGCACACAGTGCTTAAGCCAAATCTTCAACAATGTTATAGTTTTGGGTGGCACGTCAACTAGGATTAAAAGTAGCTTTTAAGATAGTGTTCTTAGGAGGGCATAATATAGAGTCGAACGTGGATTTCTCAATATGAAGTGGTCCAGATAGAGGATTAATCGATGGAAGACTAAAAGAGGATGGTGATGGATCTGGTAAAGTACCAGTACCATTAGTGTCTTTTCCTTTGTTAGGGTTACTTGGTGTGTCGTATGTCTTAGAATGAGTGTTCAAATTAATCCCATTAAACATATAATATGTGCACTCATCGAGGCCTCATCATGAGGATGGCTAGAACTTCCCCTTCAACTTAACTACTTCAACTTATTTGGAAAGAATAAAAGATGAATGAGAAGAAGAGACAAAGGATAATAGAAGGAGAAAGAAAGACTAAGGTTTTCTCTGTAGTTACATGATATAGTTTCAATTTTCATTCATTTATGAGTTTATTCAAAGCCTAATTCTCTTCTTGACAATAGAGTCTTATTGTAGATAGCAAGGTTCAAGACTGAACCACACTTTTCAGATGCTTGTTTTAGAGGTGTTGATCCATCCTTGATAGTATGTGTATTCTTGTCTGTTTGTGAATTAAGTTTCATAGATGATAAATGATATCTTGGAGAGTCAAATTGGTAGCAGTTTGTGGCAAGCTGATCCAGATTGTTAATTTCCGTTTTACTTTACTATCAGAGTCTTTTTGTATGACGTTCATCAAATATCTCTAAATAAGACTTTGGTCCATGCCCTTGCAAGGGTTTTTGTAAAGAGAAAAACATTTTTAATATCTCAGAGTGAAATAAAATCAGATTTCTATGTTGTCTCATATATGTGTATTTGTGACTTTGTTACTTTTCTCTTTTTGATCTCCATGTTTACTTAATCGTAAATCTATGTACATTCCAGAAGTTTATTTTATTTGATTTTTGTAACATATTTAAACTATAAATCAACCTTAGTCCTTGTAATTAATACTTGCGGATTGAGAGAATATTTTGAGGCTATAAACCCCCAGGTGACATTCCCAACTATCTTGTCCTAGCCATGCAAGATCTGAAAATGATTGAGTAAGGTAATTCATACCATTTCCTCAACATTTATTTGGCGACCATACTGGGGAGATCTTCCATATCTCTCTGGTTGATTGTATTCATAATTATCATCGATTTTTATTTATTTATTTTTTCTTTCTTTGACTATTTTCTTTTCCTCATGACAATACCTGCTACCAGGCAACCCAATATTGAGCACGATATTAAAGACCAAACCAACATTGCCTTAACTTTATTCAATACCATCTTAGAAACCTCTAATACCCAAGCTGAGCTTGAATGCTTGTGGGAAGTAATTGAACAAGACATAAGTATCCATGAACGTTGGGAGGCCAGACAAAGGCAACCTAGGAATCAACTATAGCTCTCTTTTTCCTAAGGTTTTGATATTCTTTTTCATGTCCTCAAATCCTCACATATATAGGAGAAGAAGAGGATTGTCTCCTGAAATCACTACTATCATTGAAATAGGAAGAAGGAAAGCTATTATGTCAACCCAACAAGGTACTCTAAGGATAAATTTGTCTGATTCGGCTAGTTCATATTTCTCACCCACACCCATCATTTACAACATGACATCTGCATTTACAACACAACATCTGCAGGTGGATCTGGTGGTACTATAGGTGCCTCATCGTCTCAACCTTCAACCTCATCAGTAATTGGTAGTTTTTGTAGCCATCAGGTTCCTATCCAATCTACTACCAACCCTGCCAAGATCATCAAGAAGTATTAGATTTTCCAATTCGAGGAAGATGCTACTACCACCCCATGGCACGTATCCTCTCCCTTGAACCTAGCACCTACTACTCGTACTTTACCAAAATTTAAAGAGCATCTACCTAGATTTTCTGGAAATAATACCGTCACTACAAACAAACACTTGGTAGCATTCTCTAATGCCTATCACAATATAGGATCTAATTATAATGATACTTGCATGCACCTATTTTTCAACTCTCTCGAAGGGAAACCAACCGAATTTTTTTTCGATCTCCCTCCCAAGATTCTTTCCACTTGAGAAGATTTAGTTTACTAGTTTAATTCCACTTATGGACAGTCTAAGATCCCATCCGAACAATTACGAGAATATAATAACATTTTGTACAAGGACGGTGAGACTATTAAGTCTTTCAACCTTTGTTTCACCAAGTTGTATAATCAAATTCCTGAACTTATTCGCCCCTAGAACCAAGCTTCCTTTATTCATTACTATAATTCTCTACCTTCCCCTCATCGGCATAGTATTGAAGAAAAATATATTGATGACCTTGGTTCCGCCCTGCATACTTGTCTATAATATGAAGAACAACTAGAAAGAGAAAGTCTCTCCAAGGGGGACTCGGTTAAACAAACAAACATGTCTGCCCTCCTATAACTTGTACATGATATGAAAAATCGGATGATAGCATATGAGTGAAAGGGAAATGTCCCTTCACTTACTCCTGGGGCATCATCTTCTTCCTTATCACCTTTTAGGAATACCAATGAAAACAACTTTTATCCCCAAGCCATCATGTCTTGCAATTGGTTTAACGTTTGCGAGGAAAATCACGAGGAAAGTACTTGTGAGGTAAAGAAGAGTGCCAGAGATAAAATATTTGGCAAAAATCCTGAAACCACCATTGTTTTTCAAGATTGTACAGAACCAGAAGATGTGATGATCATAAACACTAGGAATAAATCCTATGCTTCAAAAGGAAAATATGATCCCCCTCGTACTTCTTCTAGTCCAAGCTCATATTTGCCATTGTACAAGCTACCAAAAATACTGAGAGTCAAGGAGTTCCCTCTCCTCTTCCCTCTTCCAAATATAACATTCTCAACCAGTTGGCTAATATCAAGGCTGATTCTACTCTTCTGGAAATGGTTGTCATCCCTAAACAACACAAGCATCTCAAAATTTTTATGGAAGGAAAATATTCCACCATAGCCAATCTTTCTGAAGAGGCTAAATAAGAGAATTCTATTGTAAATAAAGTAGGTGTAAATAACTTTAGACACTCTGTAAAAAACCCTCCATTTTTCATTTCTGTAAAAATTATGGATAAAATAGCCCATTGTTTCCTAATTGACGACAGTTCGGCCCCAAACGTAATGTCAAAAATTATTATGGAAGAGTTAGGCTTATCATGTACTAATGAAAATTCTAGAAGCATGCTCTCATATAACAGTCTACAACAATCGACTATAGGTGAAATCAAAGACTTGACTTTGGTTATGTGCACACATCCTGAAAGAAGAACAACCCTCAACATCTAAGTAATTGACATGCCAATAAGTAACTATTCTATCATCTTAGGAAGAGACTGGCAAGCCTTGATAGGTGGATATATTTCTCTTGACGAAACACACTTATTTGATCCTTGGAATGGAAAGAATATCATAGTCCTAGGGGAAGGAATAATCTCACCATATATAGAGAGCATTCCACAACCTAACGTAAATTATGTCGAGGAATACTTAGGAGTGTACTCCATCTTTGCGGATGAGGGTGACACTGCCCTAGAAAAAATTGACATGGAGGATGGTATGTGGCACTTGCACTTCTATGGATCATGCTCCAACAAAGGTAATGGAGCTGGCATGATATTATACTCATCTATAGGTAAAATTCACATCTTTTCTTATAGGCTAGATTTTTCTTGCACGAATAACATTACCAAGTTTGAAGCATTATTTCTAGGCATTGAAAATGCTTATAATTTAGGTTGTGGACACCTTACAGTTTTTCGGGACTCTGAACTTGTTGTGAACCTTGTATGTAAAATATACTCTCCCAACAACAAGTTGATGAAACAATACACCCAAGTTGTTTGGATGCTTATCTCGAACTTATTATCATTTAACATATCTCATGTTAAAAGGGAACTTAATTCAATGGCTGACAAGTTAGCTGCATTTGCAACATCTCCTACTCGATAACTTCTGCCTCAAAGATCTGATTGTACTTTTAAATCTTTATATCATCCTCACATTCCTAACAATGTAGAGTCATGGAAGGTATTCCCTAGTGATGAAGGCATTTGTGCTTTCATACAAAATGAACCGTTTAAGCCCAAGGAGATTATATCCATGGAAAACAACAAAATTACGAAAGGCTTGAATCCTCTCGAAGTTCATTTTCATCGAGTGATGTAGGAAACAAAGAAACACATAAAGAAGAGGAGTAAAAAATGAAAGTGGGTGAAACCATTTTCTTAAACATTGGAACACCTGATTCCCCCAAGAATGTTAATATAGGTACCCAATGTACTAATGAAGAAAAGTTGAAATTCACTAATTTACTTCGTGAATTTCAAGATTTTTTTTCTTGGTCGTATGAGGATCTTTTTGGTTTTGATCCTGCTCTCATACAACATGCCATTCCTATCAAGGAAGGGATAAAACCAGTTAGGAAAAAAAAAGACCCATTAACCTCTCACTTGAAGCTACTATTAGGAAGGAGTTGGAAAAACTATTGAAATTCAATATAATTTTCCCGGTTAAGTATTCAGAGTGGGTTTCCAATTTGGTCCCTGTTTGGAAGACAATTGGTCAGATCTGATTGTGCATTGATTTCCACGCATTGAATAGAGTGATCGTAAAAGACCATTTTCCTCTCCCTAACATGGAAATGATTTTGCAGCAAGTTGCAGGGTCACAAATGATGTCCTTACTTGATGGTTTCTCTGGTTATGATCAGATCAAGATAAAAAGGTCTGATAGGTACAAAACCAATTTCACTACACGTTGGGGCACATTTTCTTATGAACGCATGCCTTTTGGCTTATCTAATGTAGGTGCCACTTTCCAAAGAGCTATGTAGATATCTTTTGACGATCTGATTGGTAAGATTATCCAGGTTTATCTTGATGACTTGTCTGTGTATTCAAAAAACCGATTGGATCATTTTGGTCATCTTAGAAAAGTTCTGATGCAATGCAGAAAGTTCAATATTTCTTTAAATATTTCTAAATATATATTTGGCATTACCAAGGGAAATCTCCTTGGACATATATTTTTCTGATTCAGGAATACGCATAGATCCTGAAAAGACCGCTGCTATTCTGAACCTTCCTACCCCCGCTTCCAAAAAGGAGGTTCAAGCCTTTATGGGAATTATCAACTTTGTTCGTAGATTTGTTCCTGATTTTTCTTTAATGGACAAACCAATTCATAATATTCTAAAGCAAGATCACTCTTTTTCTTGGAATAAAGACGTCGGAAATTCTTTTGTAAGGATTAAGAAAGAAATCAGTTTTGCACCGGTTTTGGTGAAACCAGACTTTGAGAAAGATTTTATCGTATACACAAATACCACTAAGGAAGCACTTTATGCTATTCTCCTACAATGTGATGACCATAATAACAAAAAAATAGTAGCTTACATGAGTCAAAGCTTATCAGATGATGAATTCAAGTATTCTTGTATCGAAAAACATGATTTTTCTCTGGTTAAAGCTGTGGAGAAATTTCTCCACTTTATTCTAGGCAAGCACACACAGGTAAAAGTCCCTTTGCATAATGTCAAGTTTTTTTTTCGCAGACTTATCTTCCAGGGAATATTGCACATTGGCTTGCCAAGATCCAAGAGCATGATTTAACCTGCATCATGACTTTGAAAACAATTAAGGGACAAGGCTTAGCCCTTCACTTGGCTCAACATGTTGAATTAAGTGAATAAATTGACAAATAAGATAATCCTCTTTCAACACTATTTTATAGTGATAGTCAAACCCTTCCTATAACTGAACATCCATGGTATAAAAATTTGGTATATTACTTGCAATATCATAGATGCCCAGATGATTTAGACACTCATTAAAGGAGAAGGTTCCATCTTAAATCTTCCAGATATATTATTTTAGGAGAATTTTGTTCAGGAGATCTGCCGATGGAATATTACTTCGATGTGTAAATAATGACGAAGCACATAAATTGTTACATGAAACTCATGGATATTTAGATTCTGTTATTCACGTAGGTGGTCACTTTTCTGCTAAAACAAATTCTTTTAAAATCATAAGAAAAAGTTATTATTGGCCTCAATTTTTCGAGATTCTTATAATTTTTCAAGATCTTATGACAAGTGCCAAAAATTCGCTGGGAAAGAACGTCTTTCTGCCATGCCTTTTCAACATGTCCTCCCCTGATTTTCCTTTTTCAAAGTGGGGTCTGGACTTTATCGGTCCTATTAATCCTCCATCTTCAGTAGGGTATGTTTTTATCTTGACAACCACAAATTATTTCACTAAATGGATTGAAGTTGTCCCACTTAAACACTCACAGGATGAACATATCATTTCTTTCCTTGAAACTAATTTTTTCTCCAGATTTGGCATTCCTTTAGAAATTATTACAGACAATGGTCTCTCTTTCATTTATGCTAAGTTGACTCATTTTTTAGCCAATTTGGGAGTCAAACATTTCAACTCATCAACTTATTACCCTCAAGGAAATGGGCAAGCCAAGTCTACTGATAAAAATCTGGTTAGGATCATAAAAAGGCTCATTGAAGATAAGCCTTGTCAATGGCACACCCTCCTCACTTATGCCCTTTGGGAAGATCACACTACTACCAAGGTAAGCACAAGTTTCACTCCCTTTCAAATTGTTTATGGTCAAGAAGCTATTTTTCCTACTGAACTGGAACTGTCTTCTCTACGACTGATGCTACAGATCGAAGAATTAAATTCTTCTAATGTCCCTCAAAGGATAAATGCATTGTTAGCTTTAGAGGAACAAATAATGTTTGCCTTGGAAAACATAAAGAGAGGACAACAAACCATGAAGAAATATTTCAACAAAAGCGCAAAAGCTGTCAGGTTTAAAGTAAATGAGAAAGTCTTTCTTTGGGATTCATCCCATTCTAACAGAGGAAGACATTCGAAGTTTCAAAAATTATGGCTGGGTCTTTTTAAAATTGCTTTTGTCTTGGGCACAAATTCTTATCTTCTAAAAGACTTGGAAGAGAGATTATTTTCCTATAGTACCAACGGTTCCCACTTGAAACACTATGTGGAATTGACTTGAAGGTTGAACACTGCATGAAAGTCACTGTTGTATTATAGTTTTATGTTTCACTGTTTTGACTTTGCCTTGTTGTTTTTCTTTTTGTATTGTTTCGTTTTTGCTGCTTTTTCTTTTATTGTTTTCCTTTTTGTTTATCAAAAATAGACTTTGGATCAGTTTCTCCACAATGATGCTATTCTGTAAGTATTTTTGATCAATAAAAATCAAGTTACACAGATGTCATGATGTCCTCCTTGTAGAAATCACTGAAATTGCTTTCTGCTTCCAATACTGCTATTAGATAGATAATTGAATTTTCATCCCTACTTTCTGCTTTCCCTTTCTTCCCTCCACCCTGAGATTCAAGAAGAGCATGCCATAAATTTTTCTCCTTAAAACAATAAACACTTTCACTGTGACCAATCAAATGCTATGCATACAAGAAAAAACCCCTCATACGTAACACTTTTCATGAGCTATTCCCAAAGTCCCAGATCATTTTTTCCCTTAAACCCCTTGACTCCCCTCATTGCATAATCATTTTGGTAAATAATTCTTTGATATATTGTTCACCTGGTCTACAAAACTAGACATTCCGAGTTCTTAATATGTTGAAAACAAATTTCCCTGTGGAGTTGCCAATTTGTTGACACTTGAAAGCGCAACGATGAATACTATTCTCACAAATGATTTCCAAGCTTTATTATTTATCTATATTAATAATATATTAGTAGGTGGGACCCCCTTGTTATACTTATGGCACTATGGTGGATAAGAAACACTTATATTTTGATTGCCTATGTGATGGTAGCAACACAGTTTTTCTACAGTTCATTGGTTTCAAATCATGGTTTAAAATGTTTATGGTAATATGTGGTTGTTGGGTGATTAAAACATGGAGCTAAATGGTTTGGATGATCTCTCATAAAAAATGATAATGCTTCCCTTTTGAATGAAATAATTATACTCCAGTTTTAATGTTGTGTATTGTTCATGGCGAAAGTTGGGTGATCTTGACCCTTGCTACTATGGTTATGCGCATTGTTTGAGTTGCATAATGTCTTGTGTTCCTAAAACATTGTCATTCAGAGGAATTTGATATTGGAAAGGGGTGGTGCACTTTGGACTATCGTGCACTTTGCAAAAGTAATATGGCAATTTTGGATTTTTGGTTGATTAATGGTTTGAATGTAGTGCTATGGTGAATTGGCTAGTGGGCTTGGCTCGTACTAAAAATTAAATGAAGATCTGAAGGGAGAAGCGAAATGAAGTAAATGCACATCACTCAAACTTCCCTTGAGCCCGTCACCCTAGTCATTCTTTCATTTTTTTCTCTGGTAGTTGCTGATGCTCCGCCTTTCCCGGTTGTCGAGGAAGTATACAGTCTTGGGTTTTCTCTTCGCACAAACTTTTACAGGTATGGGTTTTCTTACTTTTCCATCCATGAGAGTTACTTTGCCTTTGAATCAAATGTTGGCTCTGGTTTCTCATAGTCTATGTGATTCTCAAGCTGTTATGATGTTTTGGAACTGTGTTTATGCTCATATATTTGGTTCCCTGTGGTGATTGTTCTGGGGTTGTTGGATTTTAAAAGTTGGTCACGTGGTCCTTGTTGTGTGTAATTGTTCACTGGAATTTTTGAGTAAATATTGCAGTGGAGCTTGCTTTCCCATGGCTTTGTTTTTGAGTTTATCCTCTCTGTTGAAATTGGTTATCATAGTCTACCTAAAATCTGGGCTTTGCGAGTACCCCACCTATATACTGACATTACTAGTCTCTGTGACTAAGTGTACCCATGCCATGTTTTGACCCTATGGGTTTTTATGTGAACTATGATGGAAGGTTAGAGCATTTCGTGCCTTGTCTTGGAAAAATCCTAAGTTGTTTGCTTGCTTGCTATAACCTCACCATCACTGTTTCCTGGTAAATGTTATTCATTATGAGAACATTGCTACCCATATTTTGATGAGAGAACTATTCGTGATTTTTGGTTGGGAACAGGTTTTTATTTAGTTGCTCATTATGCAATGTTGGAAAAAGGGTTGGCCTCACTTGTTTGTTTTGGAAGATGCAGTCTGTTGTTTGAATCCAATACAGTCGAGGGAAATGTTGCATATTATTGTTTCTGTGATCGATTATGATAGGACACCTATGGAATGAGTTGTCTGTGCCATTCAACTACCAAAATATCTGGTCGAACCACATGTTGTCTCTACCACTTACTATATTAAACCATGAAAATTACATTGAAAGCGTATTTACTCTGGTTTGAAGTTGATGGGAGCACTGTGCTTGCTCAATTACTTGGGAACGATTTTGTTTGGTCCCTTGCTTGGTAATTCTGGAAGAGATATGTACCCACCCATTCATTTGAAGCTCGTTTTCAAAATATTGAATGTTATTTTTGGTTCAATCATTATGTTGATTGTATAAAAGGGGCACCTGTGTTCAAAATGTTTGAGGCTCGAATAAGAGTGATAAAATCCAAAATAATTGCATTGAACAATGGTTAAGTAAATGATGGATATAAGTTGTTTTTAAACACTGTACATGTCCGTGTTGGATTTAAAGGATTATTATTGGAGTTAATGTTATGGTCATGGCTCAAAGGATATTGTATTTTCTTATAGAGATTATGATGTTCGTTATGACTGTCATGTAATGATAATGTGGGTACAATGGTTACTATCATTAAATAATTTTGGGCATACAAATTATTGTGTAAATAATTCGGAAGCCAGTAAGAAAATTTGTCAAAGAAGATACCAGTTTGGATTATTGTTTTGAAAAAGGAACACTTGTTAAACTTTGAAATTCTGGACACTAATATATTTTGATTGCGTTTAAGGTAACATGTTTTGATTTGTTTCACTTGAAGAATATCCATATTGATTCCCTATCATTCTACCATTTTTCGCTAATTACATTCCCCTCACAATCCCGATTTCACTTATTGCATCCATGTTTTTTGATATAAATTTAAAAAGAAAAGTATTTGTAGAAGCGACAAAAGGGATAACATAGAAAGGGTTGGTCAATGATATTTTGATATTTTTATACACAATTAAATTGTTTGGTTAATTGCAGAACATTATTCATATATGCATTCCCTATCATTCTACCATTTTTCGCTAACGACACTCCCTCCATATTTCCCATGAACCCTATCACCCCTTGTTCACATGGAAATTAATGAATGGTTTGTTATGGATGGATTTGCATGTATCTTGTGTCAATTTTTGAGCCAAATTTTGATTCATGTAAGCAAAGTGTCATGTATGGTTTATTAAGAGATTCATTACCATCAAACTACTGCTACAGGATGAGCTTTTTCAGTAGAGACAACAATGGCCAAAATAACAGAGGCAGGGGAAATTGGAATCAAGGCCATAGGAGGCCTAGATTTTCTATCCATTTTGACGCTGATCCTCAAGAATTGAACCAGTTGTTCCAAGTTGGGTTCTTTAATTGGGTTGGCCATGGAATAATGCACCGTTGACTATAAAGATCCCCTTTCCAGCCTCCTCACAATATCCCTGACATTCCTGTTCCTCCACATGTGTCTTTGCAGCATGAAGTCACTGCAAATGATGGTTGGCAAGAGATCGTCGACCGACCTCTCTCTCACCATCGCGGTACACTATATCATTTCCTTTACCACCATATTTCAATCCAAATGTCCATATTGCCCATGTTGTTTCTCTAGTTCAGTCTTCACATGCCAATAAGAGATTGAAAATTGATATTCCCCAATCTGTGCAAGACAAGGGAAAATAAACTGCCTCCCCTTCTTCTCCCTCCAATGATTCCTCGAAATCTGTGTCTTCTCATCTGCATTTGAAGGATGACTACTCCCATGTGATCAACGAGATACAACCCCAAGGGTCCAATCAACTGTGGGCTACTTACGAGAATTCTAAGGGAAACAACAATGAAAAAAGGAAAATTGTCTCATAAAGTGGAAAATATGATTTTTAAATTATGTTTTTTATGATTTCAGTTGATGAGGACAATGCTTAATGGTTTTCAACATTTTTGGACAACAAGCTCTGTTTTAATATTTTGTGGATAATGTGGACAATGTGGATATATATATATATATATATATATATATATATATATATAATTTTTTGGATATGATATAAATTATTTCTGATATTTAAATATCCAGTTTGAAATATATTCAAGGGAGTTACAAGGGTGTCATATGGTTAAAATGATTATTTTTTGTGTATTGTATTTCATGATTTAAAAGGAAGAAATGGCGAGAGTCACAAGGGGTCCCACCTACCTAGTTATTATTAATTAAGACCCTTAATTATATTATTATTATTTATTTCTCCTAAACTAATTAGTTAAGTTAAATCAACTTAATTAAAGAAAGTAGTTGAACTACTTCAACTTATTTTTAAAGAATAAAAGTTGATTGAGAATAAGATACAAAGGAGAATAGAAGGATAAAGCAAGACTAAGGTTTTCTCTTTAGTTACATGCGATAGTTTCAGTTTTCATTCATTTCTGAGTTTATTCAAAGCCTAGTTCTCTTCTTGACAATAGGGTCTTATTGTAGACAACAAAGTTCAAGACTGAACCACACTTTTTAGACGCTTGTTTTAGAGGTGTTGATCCATTATTGATAGTTTGTGTATTCTTTTCTGTTTGTGGATTAAGTTTCATGGTTGATAAAGGATATCTTGCAGAGTCAAATTAGCAACAGTTTGTGGCAAGCTAATGGAGATTATTAATTTCAGTTTTAATTTACTGTCAGAGTCTTTTTGTATGGTGTTCATCGAAGATCTATAAATCAGAATTTGGTCTATGCCCTCACAGGGGTTTTTGTAAAGAGAAAAACATTTTTGATATCTCAGAGTGAAATAAAATCAGATTGCTATTCTGTCTCATATATGTGTATTTGTGATTTGGTTACGTTTCACTTTTTGATCTCCAAGTTTACATAATCACAAATCTATGTACATTCCAAAAGTTTTATTTTATTTTATTTTTGCAACATATTTAAACTATAAATCAGACTCAGTCCTTGTAATTAATACTTGCGGATTGAGAGAATATTTTGATACTATAAACCCCCGAGTGACATTCCCAACTATCTTGTCCTAGCCAAGCAAGATCTGAAAATGACTGAGTAAGGTAATTCATACCTTTTCCTCAATAGTCCACTCAGATGTATGCGGTCCAATGCCATCAACCTCTCTAAGAGTGTATGCATACTATGTATCATTTGTTGTTTAGTTACATGAGATAGTTTCAGTTTTCATTCATTTCTGAGTTTATTCAAAGCCTAGTTCTCTTCTTGACAACAGGGTCTTATTGTAGACAACAAGGTTCAAGAATGAACCACACTTTTTAGATGCTTGTTTTAGAGGTGTTGATCCATCCTTGATAGTTTGTGTATTCTTGTCTGTTTGTGGATTAAGTTTCATGGTTGATAAAGGATATCTTACAGAGTCAATTTGGAAACAATTTGTGGCAAGCCTGATGCAGATTATTAATTTTAGTTTTACTTTACTACCAAAGTATTTTTGTATGGTGTTCATCGAAAATCGCTAAATAAGACTTTGGTCTATGCCCTCACAGGGGTTTTTGTAAAGAGAATTTTTTTTTTGATATATCAGAGTGAAATAAAATCAGATTGCTATTCTGTCTCATATATGTGTATTTGTGATTTGGTTACTTTTCACTTTTTGATCTCCAAGTTTACTTAAGCACAAAACTATGTAGATTCCAAAAGTTTTATGTTATTTTATTTTTGCAACATATTTAAACTATAAATCAATCTCAGTCCTTATAATTAATACTTGCGGATTGAGAGAATATTTTGAGGCTATAAACCCCCGGGTGACATTCCCAACTATCTTGTCATATCCAGGAAAGATCTGAAAATGATTGAGTAAGGTAATTCATACCTTTTCCTCAACAGTCCACTCAGATGTATGTGGTCCAATTCCATCAATCTCTCTAAGAGGGTATGCATACTATGCATCGTTTTCTCTTTAGTTACATGAGATAGTTTCAGTTTTCATTCATTTCTGAGTTTATTCAAAGCCTAATTCTCTTCTTGACAACGGGGTCTTATTGTAGACAACAAGGTTCAAGGCTAAACCATACTTTTCAGACGCTTGTTTTAGAGGTGTTGATCCATCCTTGATAGTTTGTGTATTCTTGTCTGTTCGTGGATTAAGTTTCATGGCTGATAAAGGATATCTTGCAGAGTCAAATTGGCAACAGTTTGTGGCAAGCCTGATGCAGATTATTAATTTCAGTTTTACTTTACTGTCAGATTCTTTTTGTATGGTGTTCATCAAAGATCTCTAAATCAGACTTTGGTCTATTCCCTCACAAGGGTTTTTGTAAAGAGAAAAACATTTTTGATATCTCAGAGTGAAATAAAATCAGATTGCTATTCTGTCTCATATATGTGTATTTATGATTTGGTTACTTTTCTCTTTTTGATCTTCAAGTTTACTTAATCAAAAATCTATGTACATTCTAGAAGTTTTATTTTATTTTATTTTTGCAACATATTTAAGCTATAAATCAACCTCAGTCCTTGTAATTAATACTTGCAGATTGAGAGAATATTTTGAGGCTATAAACCCCCGGGTGACATTCCCAACTATCTTGTCCTAGCCAGGCAAGATCTGAAAATGATTGAGTAAGGTAATTCATACCTTTTCTTCAACAGTCCACTCATATGTATGCGGTCCAATGCCATCAACCTCTCTAAGAGGGTATGCATACTATTTATCATTTATTGATGATTACTCTCATAAATCTTGGGTTTATTTCTTGAAGTCAAAAGAGGAAGTACTTGGAAAGTTCAAGGAATTCAAAGCCTTGGTAGAAAACCTCTCCAAAAGGAAAATCAAGAAACCCAGGTCAGCCAATGGAGGAGAGTACACTTCAAATAAATTTGGAAGCTTTTGCATAGATGATGGGATTAAGAGGGATCTCACCACCCCTTATAATCCTCAGCAAAATGGTGTAGCATAAAGAGATAATAGGACGATTATGGAAGCAGTAAATACTATGATTCATGATCAATATATTCCAATGCACTTATGGGATGAAGAAACAAGAACAATAGTATATGTCCAGAACATATTATCCCATAGTGCACTTGGATTCAAAACCCTCGAATAAATCTTCGCCAAAAAGAAGCTAGAAGTAAGCCATCTCAAAACATTTGGTTGTCTAGTATTTGTACACATTCAGAAAGAAAAGATAACTAAGTTGGAACCTTCAAGAAAGAAGGGAATATCTGCTAGATACTATGAGGTCTATAAGCCCTTCAAAATCTACATACCAGGTCACCATCATATTGAGATCAGCAGAGACGTAACATTTGATGAAGATGCAACACTCAAGAGATCAAGAAAATGCCAGTTAGAAGAAGTGTATGAAGAAGAACCTGTATCTCCAAGAGTTTCATAAACCATGAAGGAAGTTGCAATTACCCTTGATGATGAGATTCCAGAAGATCATAATATGATAGAATCTCAAGAACCTCCCTGTATGACGATTTCTCACACGAGAAATCCAACTTGGGCTAGAGAACTTATTCAATATGTAGAGAAGTATGGTGCCCTAGAAGGAACGATGAGACAAAGAAAGAAGACTAAGACATTGTCCAACTATGTGGCCTTGACATGTGATTTCATAGATAAGGAACCTAATTGCTTTGAATACGACGTTCATAAGAAAGAATGGATGAATGCCATCAAATAATAATATTATTCCATTGTAAAGAATGATGTGTGGGAAGTAGTTCCCAAGCCAAAGAACAAATATGTGGTATATTCCAAGTGGATATACAAAATAACACATGCAATAGACAAAATTATTGAAAAATATAAGGCAAGATTTGTGGCTCGTGGATTTTCTCAAAAGGAAGGTATTGACTATGAAGAAACATTTGCTCATGTAGCAAGATATAATTCTATCAGAACCATCACAACTCTTGCAGCCAAAATGAAGTGGAAGTTGCACCAAATGGATGTGAAAACAACTTTATTAAATGGTTTTATTGAAGAAGAATTATACATAGAACAACCCTAAGGGTTTGAAGTTGAAGATAGAAAAACTCTTGTCTAGAGGTTAAAGAAAGCTCTGTGCGGGTTGAAGCAAGCTCCGAGAGCTTGGTATGACAGAATTGACAGTTTCCTAATGAGCTTGGGATTTACCAAGAATAAATATGATTCTAATATTTACTTCAAGGTTATGAATGATGAGCCAGTTGTATTGTTACTACATGTTGATGACTTATTCTTGACAAGGGAAGAAAAAATCATCAAAGATTGCAAAAGGAAGCTTGCTACAAAATTTGAGATGAAATACCTAGGTCCGATGCATTATTTCTTAGTCTTGAAGTTTGGAAAATCCCAGAGAAGATATTCCTTAACCAAGGGAAGTATGCAATTGAAGTATTGAATAATTTTGACATGTTGGAATGTAAATCCATGGCCACACCCATGGAGACGAATTTGAAGCTCCTCGTTGATACTCCGTTAGAGTTAGTTGATGCTACTCTATACAAACATATTATTGGTTAGTTGATGTATCTGACCAATACCAAGCCAGATATATTCTTTGTTGTGAACACCTTGAGTCAATATCTGGTGGAGCCCAACCATGTTCACCTTGTATCTGCAAAACATGTGATGAGATACCTTAAGGGTACATTGGATTATGGTCTCTGTTATACTAGAGATCATGCCTTTAGACTATATGGTCATGCTGATTCATATTGGGTTGGAAGTGTTTCAGACAAAAAAAGAACTTCAGGATGTTGTTTCAGTTTGGAGTCATCCATGAATTCATGGAAAAGAAGGAAACAGTCTAGTATTTATCTTAGCACGATAGAACCAGAATACATTGCAACATGTTCGGCCAATTGTGAATCCATATCGATTCAAAATTTGTTGACAGGTCTGTTCGATATGGAGATGGAAGCTACCATGATTCTATGTGATAACTAGAGTTTCATAAAGATGACAAAGAACCCAGTGTTCCATGATAAGACGAAGCACATAGAGATCCAGTATCACTACATTCGTGAAATGGTGCAGAAGGGAGCTTTAAAGATCCAATATGTTGGCCCATATGAGTAGGTTGCAAATGTGTTGACTAAGCCTTTGTCTCTTGTGAAGTTTGAGTACTTCTGAGACAAGCTTGGTGTAGTCCAAAAGGACCTCCCTCAAAAGGGGGAGTGATGCTGATGATACTATGGTATCTTGACCACCATCAGGTAGCTCACTTAAGATTTTATATCCTAGGAGATTGATCATACCTGGGTAGATCTCGAAGGTCTGGTAAGGATGGTATGCCAGAGTACCTATGCATGTACATGCCAACTGTGGTAAGTAGTGGTATCTCAGTTAGGATTCTATATCCCAGGGAATCTTATGATTCCTGGGCAGATCCTAAAGGTTCGATAAGGACAGTTTTTCAAAGTACCAAAATTTTTGTTGTTGATCCACCTGCCTCATTATGTTTCCACACATAGACCCTGATGTTACAGTTATAATTATGTTGAGAAAAAATTTCGATGATTTATAGATGTGCCAACAATGTTCTAGATGTTGATGATATTGTTTCCCTCTCCTTCTCTTGATGATGTTGTATTGAGTCATGTCAGCATAACACCCTTCTTGTTAAGGGGGAGTGTTGAATGGGGAGTGTTGAATTATTGTAACTTCAAAGAATATTCTACTTATATTTGAGTCATTATTGTATAGATCAAATCCCCTTTTGTGGATTGATCAAGTCGAGTCTTGTATAAGATCAAGTCCCCTTTTGTGGATTGGTCAACATGTATTTGTATGGTGGTATTTGTGAAGTCAGATCCACCAAGTGAAGAGTCACAAACCTAGCGCCACCTAACAACTTGTATTTATATGTGAGGATGATGTCTCATTTGAATACACTCACTCACTCATCTAGTGCGCATATCTTGAAGACAGTTGCAGTTGCGGGAAGAAGTCTAACGAAGGAGAAGAGAGGCACGTGTTTGGTCTTGTTCTGTCTTTGGTGTTTTGGTATTAGTCTTGGCATTTCATTGACAATCTATTATTGATAAAATTTTGCTGGGTTTTCTTTCCTATGTGGGTTTCCCAAGATAAAATGTTGTGTACCTTGTGATTGTGTTTCTTTTAGGGATCCTCTTTATACTGTTGTTTTGGAAATACATTGAATTCTCATGAAATTTAGAGATAACCTAATAACATCGGTAAAAACTTAACACAAGTGATGGATGATGTGACATGTTTATATTGGTTGTTTTTTGTTATATTTTATGATGTTGATATATTCATGGTATTTAATTGTATTTTGGAGTTACAAGGGAAATGTTGGAAATAAAGAACAAGGACCTGGAGATACCCCACCTATTATTTATTATTTATTACACTTATTTAATTAATTAAAGTTATTCTCTCCTAACTAAAATTATTTAAATTTCTAAACAAAAAGGTAGTTGAACTACCAAAACTAATTTTTGAATACATAAAAGGAGGATCGCAAGAAAAATAAAGAACATGAGAAAATAAAGAAGTGACACTTCTGATAAGGTTTGGTCTTGCGTCTAGTGAGACTATCTATTCATTCATTCCATTCTGAGTTTATTTAGAGCTAAGTTATCTTGTCAATAACAGGTTTATTCTGAAGGTGGGGAAGAAAGGACCAGGGAGCATTGATTTTTGGCATGCTTCAAGGTCATTCATTCTTCTTGAAAGTCTGTTTATTCTTAGTTGGAAGAAGAGAGCAAGTGAATCTTCTAAAAAAGCGAAGCATGAAGTCACGAGGAATATCTCAATCGTTGGTTGTGGGTCATCGTGGACCGTTGATCTGATCCGAAGGTTTCGTGGATTCAGACTTCCGAAAAATCGTAAAGAGAAGGGTGCAGAGGACGTGAAGTGTGACGTCACGAAGCGCTCGAAGGATTGTCCCCAGGTCATAATGAGGGGTCACATTGATGAAGGTTAAGGGAAGGAGCTAGCATGCGCTAGGCTCTAGTTCAATATTTCAGAGGTCAGAAGAGTCGGGGTGACTCACATGAAAAGACATGACACGTGAAGTCTCGAAGCACCTTTTGGGGTTATGTGAGTGGTCACAACCATGATCACATGAAGGAAGGGCTTAGCCAGAGAAGAGCTAGCGCCCATTTGGTGGAAGATTGGAATAACACTTAAGAGAGGGCCCGTGGGTGCTCATAGGACTGAAACCATGAGAAAGGGGGCCTATGTAGATGAATTTGGAGTCTAGAAGAGACCTAGAGAGTTGATCCGACTCAGATTCTTGATCGATCCTTGACCGAGAGGTCAACATCCCTGAGGGGATAAGGGGGGGTCTGTATCACTTTCTAGCATGTTGATATAGCCATGATATCATCTTTAATGTCAGGATAATGATTAGGGCATACAACTAACCAATATTCATAGTAATACCTCTTTTTTATTGAGACTAGTATAACCATTGATATGATGTTAACTATGATCATAAGGGTAATCAATCACATAATAGAATGGATTACTAGATTATGTTATAAGGTTTATGAATGATATATGACCCGTGTAATAGTAAAACTTTTCATATGCTTTGAGTGCTATCTATGGATCAAACATACTGTAATCATAGTAACAAGCACACCAAGGATGATCTTATCACAAAGGTTAGTTTTTCCATATTCCTTATATACTCTATAACGAGCTATTACCATTCCATTTAGCTAGGATATGATTCAATGGGATTACTTTACCTATGCTAGTAATCATATAAGGCTAGCTACTATAAGGATTACATATATGATAGTGTTCAAACTAAGATTCATGCTTACTTATGGAACTAATACTAAGTGATGTGGTATGTTCTTTACCCTTTCTAACTCAAGCTTAACAAGAGATCCATAAGATTGATATGGTTCATAATGATAGTCAGGGATGATTTTAAGGATGGAAATTTATTTTAAAATGTAGAAACCTTGGCGAATCTTACTAATCCTTCATATGCCAACTATAAATGTTTGGCGATATTTTTGTAAAAATATTCAAATTTCTAAGTATTTTGTATAGATTTTATAAAATTTTGGCTATTTTTAAGGTAAAATAATTTTATCCTATAGAATTTGGGCGAATCATTTTTAAAATTGCGAATCTCATTTTTGGAAAAACCATGGAAAATTATCCCATGAGCGAAATTTAGCCCCTAAAATCATCCATGATGATAGTATATTCCATAATCTCTATTTCATGAATATGATGGGATATGATATACCAAGAGCTCACACTTCCACTGCTTAACTAGGGATGAATACTGATGGTGGTTAGACTAATGTAAGGATCAACTTACAATAGGTATGTAATCTGAATGCAATGGGTAAACATGACTGTATTTAACCTAATTAAGTATGAATACTAGATTACTGTGATTACACTTGGTAGAAATATGTGATTTACGTATGACATATGTTATGGAAATGAAAGCATCATTATAGCTACTATATCAATAAACATAGTACAAGCATAAACATAGAACACATAAGAAGTATTGATCAAGATTTAATGGTATTGATACTTGTATGATTAATCAAATACGTATAAGTAACATGTGATCACAAGTTAGCAGTGAAAACGAATGGTAATGATAGAACAAGACATGATAGTATGATAACCATTTTGAAAAGCATTGAATATGTAAAGACTTGTATTCAAGCTGTTATACATTTCATAGGGGTTGAATCACAGTAAGTAACCTGAATATTGAATATGATACGAGCCTTTCCATTACACTACCTCTTCATAACTTATAAAAAGAACATGATATGAGCTTAATCAAGCAATTACCTTAACCTTTTCTTAGATTGGTACTAGTTAAGTTGTGCTATATCCTTATATCACCCTTATAGTTAATATGGAAACACTAATCTATAATACTTACCATAATAGCATGATCATTAGGGTAATACTTAGGCTGGTATTATCACTCTACTGATTTGAGCTAACCTCATGATATAATCTTATAGAAGTAATGGAAACACTACTAGCACTAATCACTCAACTAGTATGAGCTTCATGTAGGATAACATGATAGTTCTTAGTAATACTCTACTCCATATCCCTTTCCATATAAGAAGTAATGGTAATAGAAGCCTCTTTTACATATGGGAATACTGTACTTGTAATCATAGACATAGTGTGGAATAGTGCAACATAACCATTGTGTTAAGAGCTTGTACACATATATGTCTTATCTCTATTCAATAAAAGGGCTATATCATCTTAAGTAATCACATAATAGTTGATGTTGTAATCTTCCCTTTCTTAGTAATCATGAACAAAGTAGTTACAATGGAAGTGAATCTAAGCTATCCGTAATGAATACGAGCTTGATCACTGCTTACTGCTAATACTTGGAGTTACCTTATTCACATAACATAGCTTCCTTTAATTACCAGGACAAGGTTATCAATAACATCACATATCATACTTAGATATTATGCTTATACTGTACCTAAACACGAATCATTACATGAATAATGGAAATAAAAGACCGTATAGAGATCATCTATGTAAGTGAGCTCGATCATATCCCTTATTACACTTACATCACATTGGTTACTCTATTAAAGAGGTCTGCTTGTGATGGATTCAACTTTGTTCAATGAGTATGAGCTTAATTATGAACATGCTTGTAACTTACATATGATGATTATGGTTTACTCTATTCGATTTGGTTGATTACAGGGGTTTGATTCCATTCATTATAGATATGGATTACTTATACCATTTATTAACCTTGTTGTTACTACTTGATAATTGTTATAAGGTGTTATGATTACCATTACTTTACCTTAATATTACTACAAGTTCAATACAGGTCTATAAATAGAAGAGATCATAGCTAGTTAATCAAGCTTAGTAAGCATCATCACTAGTATAATCACCATGGATACTTCTAATGTATTAAACATAAGTAAGCTCTTGTATTAGCTATTTTATATCATTAGGTACAAGTTGAATAAGTGATAGAGCTTGACATTACCTTAAGATTTATACTAATATACAGTAACAATGGAGTTATCTCATTAAGTAACATGTAACTAAGCAACTTGGTACTAATATGCAAGCTATTCAAAGTTGTTAACATACTTGTAACACAAGTGTAACAATACAGGAAGCTAACTACTTATCACAACTATACATGGGTTGTTTTACCTATGTAGAAGCTATTATGGATATACAGTATGGGATACTGATTCTCCTTTCTAACCTTATACATGTTCTAGCTTTACTCTAGTTATATGAGTGATTCAATGGGATTAGATAAATAGAGTAGTGGTGTTCCATATTACTAATAGATCAGACTGGTTAAGCTACTAGCTATTCTCGCTTTGTATGTGTAACAAGTAAGGATTGTTCTATACTAATCCAGATATGGAAGCAATGGTAATAGAACCTAACCAATTACATGACCATAATGAACATAAACAAGCTATGATCACACATTACCCAATAGTTTTTATGGATATACTTATACTCTAATTATAGTTATATGTACAGGCTATAGCATATACGTAGTAACATCTTATGAAATCGCTTGAACTCCTATGTAATAATAATAAAGAATATAGGATAATGAGCGGTTACAATTTGATTACCCTTTACACTAGTGATTTGAGATTAGAGCTTATATAATCTTTGATAGGTGTTCTCATTACTAGTACTCTTCTATTACCATTGTATTCATGGTGATGTGTTATTTAGTCTAATACATACACATTAGTATCAAAAGAGTCTAACTACCATCGTATAAGAATAAAGGTTGTGGTATTTGATCTATGATTGATTACATTGTTTACATGATGATCTACAATAAGGTTACTAATCTGAATTGCTGGGTGTTTGTTTACAAGTATAAGGAATAACTATAACTAGTGATTCATATTAGCTTGGTTCTTACTATCAATCACAGTTCCAATCATGTTTCCATATCTATGTGTCATTGCGACTAAGTGGACATATGTTGGTGAGAAAGATGTCATCAACTCATCATATTCACTCACATATTATTCATAGGACGATGTCATCAGAGCATCATTTTTATTACTGCTGTCATTCACCCACCACAAATGTCATCTTGCATCGACCCCGCATAGTGAGCAATGAATGGGGACAACGTTGAAATTTCTTCAAACTGTGCATGTATGCATCGAAATTTGACATGGTTAGACTAGAAAAATGGCTTAAAGGTATGGGAGGGTTTCAATAGCCAAGGATGTATGATTTCCCCACATAATATTTGAGATCGTCCACATTTGCATCAACATTCATCATGATGCACCTCTCATTGTCATCATTCGTCATTCCCTTCTATAGAATAGTTGTCAGAACTATCTTGAAATTTGTCATGGAACTTCAAATACACCCATCACAAATTTATTCCACCGACCCCACACAGTGAGTAGTGAATGGGGCCAACATTGAAATGTTTTCAATCTGTGCCCGTATGCATTGAAATTTGACATGGTTAAACTAGATAGTTGCCTTGAAGGTATGGGAGGGTTTCGATACTTAAGGATGTTTGATGTCCCCGCATAATATTTGAGATCATCCATGTTTGCATCAATGTTCAATATAATGGATGTCTCATAGTGACCATAGTGAATGGGGCCTGCCTTGAAGGTGAATGAGCATAGTGAAATTTCTTCCACCAACCCCACATAGTGAGCAGTGAATAGGACCAACGTTGAAATTTCTTCAAACTGTGCATGTATGCATCAAAATTTGACATGGTTAGACTAGACACATGCCTTGATGGTATAGGAGGGTTTCAAGACTCAAGAAATATGTTTGATGTCCTGACCACATAATCTTTGATATCATCCATGTTTGCAACAATGTTCATAATGGGGCGTCTCATATTTGTCAAATGTCGTTGTTTCCATCTGTAGAATATTTGTTGGAACTCTCTTGAAATGTCATGGAACTTTCAATTCAACCACCAAAAATGTCATGCACCGACCCCCCATGGTGAGTAGTGAATGAGGCCAACGTTGAAATTTTTTCAATATGTGCCTGTATGCATCAATTTTGACATGGTTAGACTAGACACATGCCTTGACAGCATGGGAGGGTTTCAATACTGAAGGATGTTTGATGTCCCAACCACATAATATTTGATATCATCCATGTTTGAAACAACGTTCATAATAGGGCATCTCATATTTGTCAAATGTCATTGTTTCCATCCGTACAATATTTGTTGGAACTCTCTTGAAATGTCATGGAACTTCCAATTCAACCACCACAAATTTCATGCACCGACCTTGCATAGTGAGCACTAGTGAATGGGGCCAACGTTGAAATTTCTTCAATATGTGCCTGTATGCATCAGAATTTGACATGGTTAGACTAGACACATGCTTTGATGGTATGGGAGGGTTTCAAGACTCAAGGATGTATGATTTCATACAGAAACATTTTGAAAAAAATTCAACATTGGCCCCATTCATAGGTCACCATTGCCCATAATGTACTCTATCCCTAGTACAATGTCTTTTAATAATTGTTTCCTTTAGAATTCTACCGATTAGAAAATTAAAACGAAACAAGAAGATCCCTAGTACAATGTCTTTTAATAGTTGCACTCTAGTTGAGAAGACCCACAAACCCTTTTTGAAGTGTTGTTATTATAGCAAACTTGTCGCAACATCCGTAAAATGAAACATATTTATAGATTTTATAATGTCACAATTCTGACGATCATTGACCAAATCAAAGTTGACTTGGTCAAAATACTAGGTGACCATTGGAGGGGGAAAACCTAGTTTCCAGAAATTCGCAACTGCGACACCTATCTTCACAAACGTGGCAAGAGAGACGACTATGTCACAAACGTGGAAAGAGAGAGGACAACATTGGCAAGAGAGACATCAATGTGGAAATAGTGACATTATCGGGCAATATGGAAAAAAAAAATTTCCTCTATTTTTCAACAGTATAGCCAATTTTGTCCATAACGCCGCAAATAGAACGTCGAAATTTTTACAATATGTACTAGTGGTTTGTGGTGGTGATGATGATTTTATGGACACTTGGCACCTTGAAATGAGGAATACTCATTGCACCATGGAGAATACCCTAGCAAATGAATGGAAATTCTTTGGAGGCTCAAGGACTTCCTCCTATTGCTCAACGACTTGCCAAAAGTACCAAGACATCACACCCTTAGGGTTTGATGTCACTTTTTAGGGTTTCTTTATGTGTAAAATCAAATTAAAGTTGTAAAGGGGAAAAATTAAGGGGGATGGCCCCCTTATTTTGTGGTTTACTCTAACTAAATGTGGACAAACAATTTTTATAGGTTTTGTAAAAATAAGGATCAAATTCATTTCATTTTAACATAACTCTCTCATGTGAGAAGAGCTACTTGGATGAGATTTTTGTCCCTCTTGGGAAAACTTCATATCTCTCTCTCTCATGCTATGGTTTATACTTGTCTTATGGATCTAAGTGGTGCACTATCTCTTGGAGGCTATTCTCTTTCTATGGTGATGAAATTTTCATGGTAAATAAGGGTTTATGTTGCATGCTTTTTGGAATTCGTAAGAAAAATCTGCATGTTGTTAGTTCTTCTTGCTTGTTTCATGGTTTTTATTTTCTAGATCCTTATAGGAATATAAGGGCATATACCCTCCACCATGTTTTATCATTATTTTTGATTGAATAAGCCATTGTGAAGGTTGCTAGGAGGAGTAAAAGGGCTTACACCCTCCTAGATTTACTTTGTTAGGGTTACTTTCTCTAGGGAGTAAAAGGGATTACACCCCTAGAGAAGTAGTAAACCTAACCTAATAAAAGAATACTCCATAAACCATTTGGCAAGGAACTAATCTAATTTTGAATTAGAGAAATAAATTACTTTCATTGGGACACGTGATTTTGAGAGATATTAAAATTGTTCAAGTTGAAATATTTTCTTGGTGTCTTAAGCTTGCTAAACCCACTAAGTTGTATTGATTGGCCTAATAGTTTCTTTGTTTATAATCAATTAAAATAGACATCCCAAAACACATTCAACCTCTTACTATAATTTTTTTTTCAATAGTTGGAATTTCTTGTAAACTTGTACTCTTATTCTATTGCTTATTGTCTATCTTTTTGTGAGTTTACTTGCCAATTTTCGTGCTTGGAATTTGTTGCTGTAGAAAATATTTGATACATCCATTTGGATGCTCTGAAAAATATCTAAAAACATATTTTTTTTCATCCCTAACTCACCATCAAATCTTGTGCCGAAGTATTGGGAATTTATCTACTTGTTTAATGCTTTATTACTCAATAAATATTTGATGCTTTTGATGGTTATTTCTATAGTAAATAATTGGTTTCATTACCAATACATACATTTTTTAACTGCTATAATTTAGGATAGCAAGGTTTTCTTGCTTGTCCTATTGATACCAAGGATTGTATCACTATTATTTGTCTTGTTTTGGGTAGGGATAACACTTTGGTGCAGGTACTCATGTCTTTGGCAACCATTTTCGTTCAACAAGACTCTTTTCCATGCCCTTTCTCTTCCTCCATAATTGACCTAAGGGTTTCCCTTAATAAATCTCCCCATCCTCCATCTCAATCCCTCTAGGATCACCAGGATTCCCCCCTTGAGGTGATCACATAATCTCTAAAGTGAGGGGCGTACCTATATAAGGTGACAATGGGTAGGTATTCCCATAGTTGTCTCACCTTTTTAGATTGGGTCGGGATTTTCCCAACCTACAATCTGTGCGATAAAAAAAATGAAGGAGATTATTTATCTAGAAGACAACAAATTTCCAAAGGGGTTGACTCCTCTAAAAATCTCATTCTCCTCCAGTGATGTGAGAAACATAAATAAAAATAAAGAGGAGGAATAAAAAAGAAATATAGGAAATACCATTTCCGTGAACATTGGGACTTAAGAAAATACTAAGACTCTAAAGATTATAGATCAATGTTTAGAACAATAAAATAATAAATTTACAACTCTTTTATGTGAATTTAAAGATATATTTGCATGTTCGCATGAGAATTTACATGGTTTTGATTCTAGTATAATTAAACATGCAATTCCTATTAAGGAAGAAGAAAATCCAGTAAGGCAAAGCCACAGACCAATCAATCCTTCACTGCAAGCAACACTTAGGAAAGAGATTGAAAAGATCATTAATGCCCATATAATATTTCCCATTAAGTATTCAGAATGGGTATCTAACCTTGTCCCGGTACGAAAAAATAAATGAATACATCAGATTGTGTGTTAATTTACGTGCCTTGAATAGGGAAAGTGTTAAGGATAATTTCTCTCTTCCTAACATGGAACTTATTTTACAACAAGTGGCAGGATCTCAAATGATGTCACTTTTTGATCGTTTTTCAAGATACAATCAAATCTGTGTCAAGAGGATTGACAAGTATAAAACCACCTTTAGCACACGTTGGAGAACCTTCACTTATGAATGAATTCCTTTTGGATTAATTAATGCAAGTGATACCTTTCAAAGAGGTGTGCAAATATATTTTGACAATCCGATCAGTGAAATAATTCAAATTTATCTTGATGATTTAATTGTTTATTAAAAAAAATGAGAAGATCATTTTGATCATCTAAAACAAGTTTTTCTTCACTGCAGAAAATTTGGAATGTATTCAAATCCTACAAAATTGATTTTTGGTGTCACTGCAGGAAAACTCCTCAGACATATTATATCCGACTCAGGAATCAATATTGATCCGAAGAGAGTTGTTGCAATTAAAAATATTCAAGCCCCACCCTCTAAGAAGGAAATTCAATCATTCATTGGTAAGATTAACTTTGTTAGAAGATTCATTCTTGATTTTGATAGAATGGTAAAACCTATACATAATATTTTAAAGCAAGATCGATCTTTTTCTTGGAATAATGATATTGAAAAAATATTTTGTAGAAACAAAAAAATCAATTAGCTTTGCACATGTTTTGGAAAAACCTGATTTTGAAAAAGATTTTATCAATTATACAAATGCCACTTAAGAAGAAATCTCTACAATTCTTCTTCATAAAGATGATCATAATAACAAATGACCAATATCTTACATGAGTCAAAGTCTATCTGATGATGAATTCAAATATAGTTTAATGGAAAAACACACTTTTTTCTCTTGTTAAAGCTATTGAAAAATTTCATCATATTTTATCTTAGGAAAGTATACTTAGGTAAAAGTCCCTCTACCTAGAGATAAATTTTTTCTTTCACAAACAAACTTATTTGGAAAGCTTTCACATTGGCTTGCCAAGATATAATAACACGATTTCACGATCACAAATTCCAATACAATCAAGGGATGTGATCTAGGCTTACACCTGGCTCAACACCCTGAACCATGACATTCTTTTGAAAATAGTGAGAATTCATTGTTTGCATTATTTCTAATTGAATATGGAAATCTAAACTTAGCAACACATCCCTGGTATCGAGATATAATTTATTACTTACAATATGAGAGATGTCCCAATAATATTGAATTTCATGAACAAAGAATGTCTCAACTCGAGGCATCAAAATATTTAATTTTGAACACTTCACTCTTCTGCAGGGCTACTCATGGACTGTTGTTATGTTGTGTTAACGATACAACAACCCAAAATATTTTAAAAGAAATTCACAGGTCAATAGATTCTAATATTAACATTAGTGGCCACTTTGCTGCCGAAGCTACTGCTCACAAAGTTTTAAGAATTGGTTACTATTGGCCTTTAGTTTTTAGAGATTCATTTAAGTTTGTACAAGCTTGTATTGAATGTCAAAAGTCTGTTGGTAGAGAAAATTTCTTTGTTGTGCCTTTATGACCAGTTTGACCTAACTTTCGTTTTTCTAAAACGGGATTAGACTTCATTGGACCAATCAATTCCGCCTCATCTTCTACTGGTCATATTTTCATCTTGACTACAACAAACTATTTTATGAAGTGGATTGAAACATTTCCTTTTAAACATGCAAGTTATGAGAAAATTATCTCCTTTTTAGAATCAAATATATTTTCTTGTTTTGGTCTTCCAATTGAAATTATTTCTGATAATGGACCAACATTTATATCTGAAAAATTAACTCAATTTCTCAATAAATTTTGGGTGAAGCACTTCACTTCATCAACATATTACCCACAAGGAAATGGGCAAGTTGAATAAAAAAATACAAATCTGGTCAAAATTCTCAAAAAGATCATTAACGATAAACGTCTCTAGTGGCATACCTTACTAACCTATGCATTATGGGAAAATCATATCACCATAAAAACAAGCACATTCCATGCTCCTTTTCAATTATTATATGGCCAAGAAGAATCATGCATGTGGAACTTGAATTAACTTCCCTTAGATTAGCATTACAGGCATAAGAGTTGAACCTTATTGATATCCCTCAAAGATTACATGCTTTGTTGGATTTAGAAGAACAAATAAGTTATGTTCTTGATAATATTAAAAAGAGAAAACATATTGTTAAGAAATATTTTGATAAGAGGGATAAATCAATTGTTTTTTCAGCTGATGAAAAAGTTCTATTACAGGATTATGCTCATGCTGATAAAGATAAACATTCTAAGTTTCAAAATTTATGGCTAGGTCCTTACACAATTGCCTCTGTTGTTGGAAACAACTCTTATTTACTAAAAGACACATGCATATGATTATTTTCTTACAAGACTAATGGTTCACATCTAAAACACTATGTTGAACTTGATCGATTTTATTGCTTTCACTTATAGTGTTTCTTGTATGTATTTTATTTTCAGTTTGTAAAGTATTTGTTTTTACTATTTTTGTTTTCCTCTTCTTTTTCAAGATTTTGGGCAAAAGGTGGATTAATGAAGTTACATTTATTTTCATTGGTTTGAAAAACTTTGATTATTTTTTCTTGAAAAAAAGGAAAGAATACAAACAACAAAAATGAATGAATTATCTTTTGTCCTCAATAATATTTGTTTAGTATTTTCCAAACTTGACAGATTTATTTGTTGAAGCATGATGATCACAACTCTTCCTTATATTCTTCTTTCCCATTATACCCCTCCATGAGTGTTTTTTCTAATAACATATAATTTCAATGAAAAACCTATTGAAGCACCATGACATAAAAGAAGAAACAATCAACAAATATAAATTCAAAAATTTCAAAAGAAAAACCCTAATATTTTGAGTTCTAGTCTATTGGAAATAGACTACCCTATGGAGTCGCCATATGTTGACTTATAAATTCATCGCCTACTATAAAATCCTGAAAAGTATTGCAAAACCTATATATATTTATTATGAAATAATAATAGGCGGGGTTCCCTAGGAGAAAACAAACTAAAGTGACTATTTCCAAACATAACATTTTCCTCAGCATGTTGGATACCACATGTTCAATTGAGACATCATTTCAGTTATGATGCTTCAAAGAAATGGTATATTGGTTCAAACTTCTTGTGGTTTTTATGTTTGGATTATGCAAAGTATTTGTTTGCATTTAAAATGGCAAGTATTATATGTTTAATGGTGTTGTCATTGATGTCAAATACAATCATCAGCACGAAGAATCTTATGAGGCTACTTGAAGGAGTCTCCAAATTGGTCCCCTTATGGTGTAACTTTAAGCATGACCTTCATGGGAAGACACTTTTAAGAAACCCGCAAGAAGCCCTGGAGGTATGGTCAATAAGCCCCACAGTGTTTTGAAGAAAAAGAGTACGAAGGAAATTCAAAATTTATACAGAACCCTCGTAGATTGATAGTCCTCTCCAAGCCATTTCCAACGGTAGGTGGCACAAAACGTGGTTCCTCACGGTTGAGGAGATATTCCCTCTTAAATATAATCATGTAAAATTTTCCCCTAAAAGTGTTGCAAACAAGAAGTTATAGGTTGTCCCTAAATTCAAGTAAAGGAGAAAAGTGTTGCAAACAAGAAGTTATAGGTCGACCCTAAAGTCAAGTAAAGGAGGTACTTGGAAGTGTATAAATAGACATTAAGAACCTCTCATTTTGATCATGGAATCTCATGATATATTAGCACAAGTATGGTAGCAGAGTCTCACGAAGGAGGGAGTACTCGAAGCTACAGATGCGAGAAGGGTTTCGGGGAACCCTATTTGAGCTGACCCCCGGGGGTCAAGTATAGGGTGTCTCACGAGGACCCGCAAGTTTTCCAAGCCTTGTCATGCCAGGCCCCACATGTTGCCTGGTCTAGTCATGTGAGGTTTAGGAAGGGTTTGATGAAGGATTTGTTCTCTTGATGTCGAAGTTAAGGAAGGTTTGATGATTGAAGATCTCTTGCATTAGGATTTTCACATGATTAAAGGTATGTCTTTTTATATGTTCTTTAGGCTCATATATTGAGATTTTGGCACATGATTTGAGGCCTATCTTGGAGATTTTGGCACATGAATTGAGGTATATATTGGATATTTTGGCACATTATTTGAGGCCTATCTTGGGATTTTGGCACATGATTTGAGGCATACATTGAGATTTTGGTACAATATTTATGTGGTTATTGGGGTGGAACTAGTTTTGATGATGATGATGTATCTGTATCAGTCATAATAACTTTGTCATGTTGATTCTCTTATATATATATATATATATATATATATATATATATATATATATATATATATTGAAGGGTGGTAGGAAGGGGCAAGGAAACAGGGTTGGAGCCTCCTTCCAGTTGAAGCTATAGAATATAGGGAGATGTAGCTTCCTTCACGTTGAAGCTTGTAAACCAGGGGGTTGGTGCCTCCTTCCAGTTGGTGCTGGAGAATATTGGAAGTTAGTGCTTCTAGTGGATGTAATATTATGATACATTAAAAAATATTCCATGGTTTTCTCCCATTTGGGTTTCCATGTAAAATTATTTTGTACTGTGTATATATGGTTATATGTTTATGATATATTGAATGCAATTATAAGTGATAAATTGTTGATAAGTTAATGTTTACATGCTGTAATTAAAAATGGTAAAAAGAGACTAATATTTATTCACCACCCCTCTCAGTATTAGTGAATATTCGAATAATTGGAATCAAAGCAGGTCCTTCAGGAATAGTCTAAATATTGGAAGATAGACCATGGATTGCACTAAGAATGGAATGCTAGTGTTTGATGGTTAGAACTATGCTTTCTGGAGAAAAAGGATGCGAATGTTTTTGCAAGCACAAGGATTTGATGTCTAGAAAACAGTAGTAAATAGATACAAGGAACCTGCCTCTCCCCCAACAGATAGAGACAAAAATAAAATCTATGAACACAATTCAAAGGCTATGAATTCCATTCTAACTATCCTGGTTGATTCAATATATTTCAAGGTTATGCATTGCGACTCTACAAAGGAATTTTGGGACAAATTTCAAAATGTCTATAAAGGAGATGCCAAAGTCAAGGGAGCCAATCTTCAAACTTACATAAGTCAATCTAAACATATGAAAATGAAGGAAGATGAAGATATTACAACTTATTTTTCGTGATTTTATGAAATAGTGAATGTTATTAAAGGATTGGGAGAAGAAATTAAAGGTTTGTTAATTTTTCAAAAGATAATAAGGTCTCTTCCAATGAGATTTGATCCTAAGATTTCAACCCTAAAAGAAAGAGCAGATCTTACCATGTTGAGCATGGATGAGTACATGGGATACTTACAACTTATGAAATGAGAACAGAACAAGATAATCCATCCAGGAGGTAAGCAACTTTCAAAGCATCGAAACAGAAAAGAAAGAATAAGAAAAAGTCAAAGTCAAGATGCAGTTGCAGCTATGATTCAGATGAAGATGAAGAAATAACCAAATTTGTGACGAGATTAAGAAAGTATCTGGAAAGTAAAAAGGTAAACTTCCCTTAAAATTATTTAATTATGGTAAAATTGGTCATTTTGCTTCTAAATTTCCTTATTCTAGGAGTCTAGATAGTGATGAGGAAGAAGTTACCAAGAAAGAAAAGAAATATCATAAATGATACAAGAAAATAAATAAAAGAAAATTATCTACTCAAGAGAAGATAGTTCCTCGTTTGATGAAGATAATGATCATGACAGTGACTCAGAAAGAGTTCTCTTTATGGAATGGAAACTCGAGAAGGAACCCTTGAAAATGACAAATAAGATGATCAAGAAGAAGGCGAAGTGGATCTTGAGGCATAACTAATCAGTGCCTTAACTGATCTAAGAAGAGAAAGGAAGAAAAACAAGTCACTCAAGGAATAATTGATCAAGCTAAAGGAGGGTTCTCAAAACCCTAACAAAAAATATGAAGGAATCCAACAAATTATCATAAATCTGAAGGTTAAGTTATAAGAAGCCAAAGTGATTGAAGAAACACTCAAAAATTAGTTTGAAGAAAAGGATAAAATAAATGAGAGTTTGGAAGCCAAAATAATATCGCTAAGAAAATAAATTTATAAGAAGGATGTCCAACCGAAATTTGGCAACATCATCAAAATACTAGAGGAAATCATTAGTATTCAAAGACCATGCTATGCCAAGTTTGGGCTAGGATACAATAAAACTCATACTGAGAAGGGTTCAAGCTCCATGACGACAGGAAAAGAAGAAAAACAAAAGAGTTATACGAAATTCATCAAAGTTCCCTCAAGAAGGAAGAATGCAAGCCTTCAAAGGAGAACATTCAAGAAATGGAGATTGCCCAAGAAGAAGATAATCCAATAAGAGGGACACATAATCAACAATCAACAATGGAGAAGACTCAATAATAAGATTACAGAAGAGATGCACCACATAGAATATCTCCCACACTCATGTACCAAACTATCATTCTTGGATTATGCTACTCCTGTAACATTTTTGGGCACAAGGCTATAAATGGTAGAGCTCATGCTAGGAAAAAAAGTAACTATGGAATCTACCCTAAGAATAAATATCTCATAAAGCCTTGTGAAGATTATAACATGAACTATAACAGTTTTGGATCACTAAATAATGAAGTAGAATGCTACAAAAACAAAAATTTTGGACACAACCAAATATTGTAGGTTGGTTGTTCCTTCAAGGGAACCAAAGAAGGATTTAAACCATCATGTAAAAGAACCATCAAATATCTATAAAAGGAAGTAGAATGAACTGAACATTGAAGAATGTGTGATTTCTCAACAAGCCCAAAGCAGAAAAAGTGAATGGTACATTGACAATGGTTGTTCAAAGAACATGATAGATTTGTAACACTTGTTGATTAATTGGGTTGGTTTTCATTGATGTGAACCCTTGAAGCAAGTTCAGTAGAAAATTCTGGTAGCCCCAAAAATATGGTTAAGGGACTCAAGTTTGTTTGAGGTATAAATGTATGAATATCAATGTATTTGTAGGTAAGACTATTCTATATGGATAGTATATGTCATGCCATTTCCGGTGATATGTGGAACATCACATAACTCCTCACGGTTAGAGAGTTATGGGATTGTGAAGTTGGATAACCCTCATGAGTTATCTAGAAGCCTCTAGAAGGTCAAAGAAGTCAAATAGACCTAGAAACCTCTAGAAGAAGTTGACTATTCAAAGTTGGTGAAACTAGGAGTTAATCATAGGTTAAGTTGTTGTAGAAGAAAATAATTAAAAATAAATTAGTTGCAACTAGAAGTGGAGAGTTTACTATTTGTGGATAAAGTAGTTAGAAGTGGACAAGTGGTTAGAAGTGGGCTATCCCTAAAATAAGGAAGTTGGGTTAAGTTGGTTAGAAGGTAACCCCTAGAGTAAGCTACTTGGAGAGGATAAATAAGAGAGAAAGGGTCTCCTATTAGCATATTTTTAGCACATTGAATATCTATTATTGTGTAAGGTTTACTGTAGGTACTCATTGATACATATGAAGTTACACAATTCTAAGGTAGAAAGAAGGGTTGACGATGAAAGTTTTAGTGTTGCAGAAATACTGAAAAAACCCTAGTTTTTTAGGTGTACACGGGATGCAGTGGAAGAGGTCGCGTATGTGCGCGGCTGACAGTATAAAAGGGCATGTACATTTGGAAAATACATGAAAGTTTGAGTTTCTAAGGGTGTCAGGTTCTTAGAGTCTGAAATCAAGCTCCCAGGAATATCCACAATGATCAGGTATAACAGATCTATCTACAGGTTCAAAAGGTATGTCTTATTTTTATGAGTAGTTGGATATTGTTATCTACATGAGATATGGTTATGGGGGTTTGAGGATATTCCCTAGAGAGGCTATTAGTTGTATGGAACTTACTATTTAAGTCAAATCTACATAAATACAATGTTGGTATATCTGAAATTTATCATTGGTGCATCTTGTTAGTGATGAGGGATTTTGTGATACATGGTTGAGGGCTTTTGGTTATGAAGTGCTTGTGAAGTTGTTTGTGAAGTTTGAGGTTGCATATCAGTGAGGGTTTGATGTCTAGTTCATGTGAGGGTTATTACACTTTATCATGATTGTATACACATGTATGGAAGATGACTAGAGATATATATATGAATTTGGTTAAGGGTTATGTATGATGGTGTATGCATAGGAAACAACTACATATTGGGCACAACGACAGGTGCAGGTTAATTTGACAGAGGCAACAAAGTGTCTGAGTTTCAGAAAAGGTGAAAACTCTAGATTTTTAAAGGTGTACGCATGCTATAGTATAGACAGACCATGTACATACGTAGGCTATAGTATAGACATATAACTGACATATGTGAGCTGCAACATATACATGTTGCGTACATGTTGGTATTTTTTGGCACATGCCAACTTCTGGTATAGGATTGATTACATGCTATTGGTATAGGTTGGTTACAAGTTGTTGGAACATGTTGGTACAAGTTTATAATTGTATATCTCACAGGGATAGTGTGACAATGGTTTCATCATTTGACACTTACATTTCATGGCGGTTTTACAGGGCAAGGATAGGTGGTTGTAGTCACCTTCCGATTGTAGCTGGAGAACCCAGGGGGTTTCAACCTCCTTATGGTTGGAGCTAGAGGATTAGGGAGTTGGATCTTCCTTCAGGTTGGATCCTGAGAAACTAGGGGGTTGAAGCCTCCTTCCAATTGCAGCTGGAAAAAAAAATAAGTTGGTGCTTCCAATGAATGTAATTCTTAAAGATATATAAGAAAAAACATTATGTGGTTTTCTCCTGCATTGGATTGCCAAGTAAAAATACTGGTGTACTTTGTATTTGTATGATTGATCATTGCTTATGGTTTATTTATTCTTCACTTGTTGAATGATAATGGTAAATTGACCATAAAGATAAATGACACTTATAGACTATGGTTAAAAATGATTAAATTTCTTTATTACTGATTCACCCCCCTCTCAGTCCAATAACTCTAAAGAAAGAAAAAGGTGGATTAGTTTCATTTGGTAATGATAACTTAACTAAAATTATAGGAAAGTGCACATTGAAGCTTGGAATCAAAGACACCATGGCAAAAAATGTCCTACTTGTCTAAAATATGAAGCATAATCTGCTAGTTGTGAGTCAAATGTGTGACTAGGGACACACACTCCTATTCAACTCAAAGAAATGTGAAATAAGGAAAGAAGGATTAGGAAGAATGGTGGTGACAACAATAAGGACTCCAAACAACATATACATCTTGAATGAGATCGGAAAGGAAATATGTTGCTTGGGAAAGGAAGATGAAAGTTGGCTTTGGCACAAAAGAATGGACCATATGCAAACCTGAGATATCTAGCTGAGATTGCAAACCTTGTGTTCATGTTCCAAAATCCTCCCTCCTCTTCAAACTTGTGTTCATGTTCCTTTTATAATCCCTTTGAGTTTGTTTGATTTCCCTGATCTTTGGCTTCAAATCTTCCAAATCACAAATCCTTAGGCTTCAAATCTCCATTCCCAACCTACAATCCAAATAATATTTTATTTTTAAACTAATCATGATTTTATGAAGGTTTTTCAAATCAAATCTAAAATAATCAAACTAAGAAAACAAAACTAAAATCTAAATCTAATCCAACTAAACTTTAATTAAGATTAAAACTAACCTATGTTAAAATAAAAGATTATTAACTATACAGAATAATCTAAATTAAACTACAATCAAACTAAAAATAAAAATATTTGTAAAAACTAAACTATAAACTAAAACTAAAAATCTACTTAAAAAACTAAACTAAAGTTAAATTAAAATTAAACAAAACAAAACTAAAGTTAAATTAAAATTAAACAAAACAAAACTAAAGTTATAACTAAATGAAACTACACTGAAAAAAAAAACTAAATAAAAGGAACAATAAGACTAAATAACTAAAATAAAAACAAAGTTAAACTAAAAGTAACTAAAGTGAATTTCAAAACTAAACTAAAACAAAGCTAAGGCTAAACTAAAGAACAACTAATGAAATTAAAACAACCATTTTAAATACAACTCAAAAGTAATAACTCACTCAAACTATAACGGTAAAAAATAAAAATAAAATCTAAAATAAAACAAAACAATACTAAGATTAAAAAGAAATAACACTAACTAAAGCATTGTAACTAAGCTACAATTAAACTTTATCTATGGCTATGTTGAGACTTGGAATCTTTTCTTTTTGATCCATAGACAAAACCCTACAAGTTACACTAGCAAATTTGGGTCATTTTGCAACTGTTGTTTCGACGCTCTTGCGATGTTATGTCGTGGATATTGTGACAAATCCCGGGTCTCCCAAATGTCACTTCACGTGATGTGGCACATATAAAGAACCTGACACAACGTCATAAGAGAGACAACACTAGGGAGTTGTCACAAAAGAGACAAAGAAGAAATACCATCGCCAGAACGACTAAGTAGGGAAATTGTGGAAAGAACGATAAAGGAGGGAAATCGTTGCAAGAGCGACTAGCGATGAAAATCGTCGGAAATGAAACAATGTAGAGATATCATTGCATGAGTGAAAATTTAGAGAGATCATAACAAGAGAGAAAATAAAGGGAGATTGCCGCACACCTGACAATAAAGGCAGATTGTCACAAGATCGACAAGACAAATCAACTATTGAAGGGATCGTCGCAAGAGCGACGAGAACAAGGTATATTGCGATGAAATTACTATACAATTTTTCATAATTTATATAGCAATTTCTTCGCAAGATTTATTGAATTCGTCACTCTTGTGATGACATATATTTATTTAAAAAAAAAATTTGATTTTTGAGCGAAAAATAAATAAATGATTTTTTAGCTAATTATAAAAGGTGCTATGATTGCACACTAAGGAGGTCATCCAAGTGAAGTTGTTGCATGGATAGAGTGTTGGTAAGCATGTGCAACATAATAAAATTGTTTCCGTGCTAGGAACCAATTGGTCCTAGTATAAGGAGGTTATTCACACATCCTCTTGTGGAATTGCTACATGATAGCATAGCTTGTTGGATTCACACTGAACAATAAAACCAAAATTCTACTTGGGTTCGTTAACTTCCAAGATAGATTGTATCCAAGTATGAAAATGAAAGAGACTTGCACTCTAAAGATGGGAATGAATTCTAAGTGAAGAGTTGGATCTTAATATTTCTTAGAGCTTATATTCAATGAGGATACTTTTGTAATGAAGGAAAAAGAAATCTAGTGTTAGACAACTGAGAGGGGGGGGGGGGTGAATCAGTTGTTACCGTGCTTAAACAATTATACTTCTTTTAAACTCTTTGCAGAAACACTGGATGATGATCACATTAATGCAGGGAAATAAGTAATGGTACATTAAGCATCAATCACACATATATGAGAAACACAGAGACATATATTTCCCGAGGAAACCCATATAGGGTAAAAACCTCTTTTTCTTTATATGATAAGTAATAGTTACATTCTTTACATTATCATACACATGAGCACCAACTCATAATGAGTCTACAACCTCTGTTTTTCAAGCTGCTACTTGCTGAGAGCACTAACTCTTTTTTTTCTCTAGCACCCATTAGAAGGAAGCACCAACTCCCTGGTTTCTCTAGCACCAACTAGAAGGAAGCACCAACTCCCTGGTTTCTCTAGCACCAACTAGAAGGAAGCACCAACTCCCTAAGTGTTTCCAGCACCAACTGGATGGAAGCACCAACTTCCAATCATACAGGCACCAACCTGTATAACAGAGAACAAGAGTTCTCCCTTGCACCACCCTACCACCCTGGTTTCTCTGGCTGCAACCAGATGGAAGATACAACTCCCTGTGTTCAAACACCCACTTGAACTTATGAGGACAGCAATCCTCCCTAAAACCTCCCAACCACCCTGAAATATAAATCTTTGTGACTGAAACTTATTACAGTGATATGATGTTCAACAATGGCTTACCAGACTCATCATTGTTCTGCTGCATTTCGTTGCTCTGTCTGCCTCATTGCCTTTCTGCACACATCACTTGCACTGTCTGTTCTTCTGCTTTTTGTGCTCTGTACGCAATGTCCATTCACTGCACAGTTCCTCTTCTCTGCTCTTCAGCTGCTACACTCTCCTCCTTCTTCACACATGAATTACCTTCACCAACAACAATCACAACAACCTCCAACATCAACAACAACCCCATCTCTTCTCTGTACCGTGTATTTATAGATTCTGTCCACCTTGTGCATGCAATGTTTGCAATGCCTCTGCATGCTGACACTGCGCCGTTATCCTCCACCTCTCGAGTGCTCTGTCTGATCATCATCGTGACTCTTCAGCTTCTCTGGTGGTTTTCCCCACATCTCCAACATCACTGTACGTTATACTGAGATTCTTTAGCCTCTCTGGCAGTTTGAGACTCTTCGTCTTCTCTGTGATAGTCGAACTCACCTTCTCTGTTTCAGTTACAGGCCTCAATTCTCATCAGCTGTCAATCGCCTCCATGAACATCTTCATCCCTCTCAGAGACTCGTCACCTCCTCTGCCAGTCATCCCGTAGTGTCTTCGAGTCCTCTAGCAGAACCCATCAGTGGTTTCTGGCAGTTACACTGTATCGTGCTATAGTTTCCCTCCGATCTTGTTCAAATTCATCTGCACCGTTGGATTGAATCCATGGGATCTTGCATTTATTTTGGCATTCGACAATTCTGTGTTGAGTGTCTTGACACTTTATTTCACGATCTCCAAAGTTCCAATACAAGACTTTTCTGCACTAGCTCCTTCCCCAATATGACTATGGTCATAACCAAGCGCCTATGCAAAAAAGCGCTTTCGCGATTTCTCATTTCGTGATTTTCGACACTGTGCTCCGTTGACCCCAAGTCAACGAAATTTTGATCACTTGCCACATGTTCTATGATTCCATGGTCTATATATGGTCTTGATTCAATGGCTACGATTGAATCGTGATTTCGCAATTTCGACATTCTTGATGCATTGGGTTCTTTGCTTCTCCATGTCATGATTCACGAAACTCTGATATGGAGTATGATCAACGGTCCATATCTGATCTCTATTTAACGGCTGCGATTGAATCACGATTTTGCATATCACGAAATCAACATTCTTGATGCATTGGGTTCTTTGCCTCCCCAAGTCGCAATCCCCGAAACTCTGATATGGAGTTACATCAACGGTCCAGATCCGAGCTTGATTTAACGACTGTGATTGAATCACCTTATTGCATATCGCGATATCGGGGTTCCTGTTGCATTGTTTCTTTGACATTTCCAACACGCGATCCTTGAAACTCCGACGTGCTGTCCATCTGCTGACGTCACACGTGGATTGACACGTGTTGAATACTGCCATGTGTCACTATGATTCATGACTTACATGTTCCTGAAATGTTGAATCAGTCTGACACTTGTCATTACTTGATTGTGCCACGTGTCCCTAGCTGACGGTTCAGGTTCAATCGGGATTTCACACATCGTGATTTTGGGGTTCCTGATGTCAATAAACTTTGACATGTCCAACTCTTGATCCCCAAAACTCTGACAAGGACTGGGATCAACGGTCCATATTTGTCCTCGATCCAACGGTCGAGATTATATCAGGGTATCACATATAGCGATTTCGCGAGTCCTGTGGTTATTATTATTTGACTTCTTCAACTCGTGATCCTCGAAACCCCGACAGGGAGTCGGATCAACGGTCCACATAACCCCTTGAGATGGACGGTCCTCCTGCTTTCCAGATTTTGTGAGCCCATTTTCTCCTTGCACTTTAAACACCGTGCAGGTTTTCCCCGATCCAACGGTGGTTGGATCCTGCGCTCAGATCTAACGCCTGAGATCTATCCTCCTCTTCAGCGCACACTCTTCTTGTTTTTATTCATATCTGACGGCCCTCATGCTGTTGGGAATTTTGGATGGGATCCAACGATCAGCGGCGCTTCTCCTCCAAGCTTACACATCCCTTTTACTTGGAAGAATTTCGACTCTGCGCTAATTCCTCTTGAGCCTACGTTGTTCCTGTTTGTTCATCGATGCACATTTTGATCCTGCCATATTCACTGTTGTACTTGCCATCAATGACAAGCATACACTACCTGTTAAGCATTTTCCAACAATCTCCCCATTTGGCATTGATGACAACTAAGGCAACTGTCTTTTCTCCCCCTTTGACATCAATGTCAAAGAAGAGACATGCTCCCCCTGAGCTATTGCTCCCCCAGCTTCTGTCTGAGATATTCAAACAGTGTCTTGGCTAGGGGCTTAGTGAAGATGTCTGCAATTTGTTCTGTAGAGGGAATGTAATGAACCTAAACAATCTGATTGGTGACCTGATCTCTTAGAAAATGATATTTTATGGGAATATGTTTTGTCTTGGAGTGGAAGACAGGATTTTTAGACACACTGATGGCACTAGTGTTATCACAATGAATTGGGATCGGTGCAGTGTATTTTACCTCTAGGTCTGCAAGTGTCTGAATCATCCATAATACCTGTGTGCAACAGGTAGCAGTAGCAATGTACTCTGCCTCTGTGGTTGATAAAGAAATGGAACCTTGATTTTTACTAAGCCAGGCTACTAAGGAGTTACCCAAGAAGAATGCTCCTCCACTGGTGCTTTTTCTCTCATCGACACAATTTGCCCAATCTGCATCTGAATAAGTAGTCAACTGAAAACTTTGATTTCTGGGATACCACTGACCATAAGTCATTGTTTCTTTTAAGTACCTGAATATCCTTTTGACAACTTGCAAATGACTCTGTTTAGGTGCAACTTGATATCTTCCTACCATTCCTACAACATGCATTATGTCTGGGCGAGATGCTGTGATGTATGAAAGGCTTCCTATCGTTGATCGATATGAGCTTTGATCAACATAAGGTGAATCATCATCCTTGCTTAATTTACATCTAGTTACCATAGGTTTACCCACAGGTTTAGAATCTTCCATTTGAAACCTTTTCAACATTTCTCTTAAATATTTTCCTTGAGAAATGAAGATCCCATCGGGCCTCTAAGTAATATGCAGACCAAGGAAAAATGACAGTTCTCCTATCATAGACATTTCAAATTCAGACTCCATGGCAGAAGCAAACCATTGTACCAGTGAATCCTTATTACATCCAAAGTTGATGTCATCTACATAGACCAGTACGATGAGCAAATCATTATCCTCTATCTTAATATACAGATTGCTGTCAGCTGTTCCTCTCTTGAACCCTTTGTCTTTGAGATACGTATCCAGTCTGTGATACTAGGCTTGAGGGGCTTGTTTTAAACCATATAAATCTTTCTTCAACTTGCATACTAAGTCAGGGTTATCAGACAATTTGAAGCCCTTTCGTTGTTCCATATAGACTTCTTCACTTAAATATCCGTTGAGAAAGGCTAACTTGACATCCAATTGGTAGACTTTAAACCTTTTATGACAAGCATAGGCAAGAAACAATCTGATAGCTTCTAATATTGCTACGAGCACAAATGTTTCATCAAAATCCAGTCCTTCTATCTGAGCATATCCTTTACAGACTAACCTCGCTTTGTTCCTGATAACTTGTCCTTGCTCATTCAACTTATTCTTAAAGATCCATTTGGAGCCAATGACGTTTTTACCTTCGGGTCTTTGAACCATCTCCCATGTATTGTTTTTCTCAATCTGATCAAGTTCTTCATTCATTGCTTTCACCCAGTGATCATCTGTGCTGGCTTCATTAAAATTCTTGGGTTCTAGCATGGATATGAGATCTATATGAGATTGTTCGGTGGTTTTTATTAGCTTTCTCCTGGTTTGTACCCCTTTTTCTTTTTCTCCAATTATCTGACTTGCAGGATGATTCTTTTGAATGATTCTGGAGGAGGAATTTGTAGTTGACTGCTGATTTGAGTCTGTCTGAGTGTCTGAGTGTTCATCTGATTCAGAGTCTTCATTTTCTGATTCTTGGACCTATTCATCTTCAGCTTCCACTGTATCCTCTGTGGAAAATTCAAAATTGCTCACCTCTCTTACTCGGACTCCTTTATCAATCTTCTCATGAGTGGATGACTCCCCCTGTCACTGTTATCTCTCTGCTTCTGACTATTTTTCCCTTTTTTTCCTAAAAGGTTAACTTTCCTTGACAAGATCTTTCCTCTTGTTGTCTCTACAGGATGTCATGTGTATCATATTGTACATCAGAATGTTGTTGTCCTACTTGAAAACTGTGCAATTGTAACCTGTACCTTTTAAATAGCCCTTGGATCTCCCCATTGAATCTCATCGATCTCTATTACTGCAATTTGCATTTTTCTTCCATGTTGCATTCAATCCAGGGATTTTATGTCCATATTCAATCACAAGAGAAAACTGCTACACCCACTCTCAAGCCTGCTTTTCTTTCTCACAAATGAAGGACCTATATCAGGTTTCTTAGGAGCACTGATTTCTCCCTTGTTGAGTCCAATATCGGATTTGTCATTTGGTGATCTCTGGCTATCCAAGACCTTGTCCAGAGTCATGTATCTACTCAAGAACTTGATTTGGGTGTCTTCCTTCTCAACCTTCAAGACTTCTGCTTCCTGTTTATGACATGGTTCTTCTCCTACCTCTTTCGTGGGATAAATGCTAACTGAGCATTCTTTTATTGTATCTAAATCTTCTTCTTTACTTGCAAGGGAAGATTCAACATCAACATTATTGTTTGTCCTTATACTGTTATTCACCAATTGTCCCGAGTTTGCATTTACCTTACATTCTTTGGATGTGAGCACATCTTCACTGCCTCTGTCACACTTTTGACTTGAAATGAGCGAATTATGTTTCAGACCATCCACAAGAAGAACGTACTGGGCATCTCCTTTGTCATTACTACAACTCATCATCCCTCTATGCTTAACTTTTCCTAGTTCATCATTTTCAAGGATCACATTTCCTGTTTTTCTTTTACTTATGGATAATAGCTTATCCTTGTCTCCAGTCACATGCTTGGAACATCCACTATCTATATTTCCAGAGGCCTTTTGTTTTTGAGTTGAAAGTGCTTGATCATATTTTTCACTATCTTTCCTCTTCCATGTGTTGGTCTTTCTATCTAAGAACTTTATTCTTGGATCTGCTTTGTAATTCTTGAGATGGCAGTTTGCAGCTTTGTGGCCAAAGTTGTGACAGTTATAGCATTCAATCTCATTGTTCAATAGGTCAAAGTTGTTGTTGCAGGGTTGTCTACTCATTGATTGTTTATTAATCCTTGACCTCCTCAGTTGCATGTCTCTAGACTTAATTTGGCAATTTGCAATATGTGATGGTTTGTTACATTGCTGTATCATTCTTTGTTGTGGCAGAAATTTATTCCTTGGAAATCTAATTGCTCACGTCTAATTCTTAAGGAACAATTTACAGCTTTGTGACCAAAATTAGAACAATAGAAACAATATCCATAGAAAAAATCTTTGTACCTGGAAAATGGTTGTCTTCTTTGAGAAAATCGATTTCTTTCATGTTGATGATGTATTTGAGCAGGGAGTGCATTATTTCTTTGTTCTACAGATTCAGTCCTGGCACTTTTTCCTTTACTTGTCCTGGGCGGCTGGTTGTCTTCCTTTATTTTTACAGGTTTGTTATTGTCATTGGTTGTACTTTTGACAAACTTGATGGGTTTTTCATTTCCTGTCTTCTCACTGCTTGATCCCTCTTCATAACCCAAACCAATTTTTATCTTTGGATTCCTTTGCTGATTCAAAATGGTGGCTAGTCCTTCTAAGGCTTTGATACTTGACAGATTCTGATTATACAAGGCTTGAAACTTCTCCATTTCTTTCCTTGTTTTCACTACTTCTTGTTCTAATGATTCACATCTTTCCTTCTTTTCTAATAGCTATTGTTTCAGAGTCTCTTCAATTTTCTTTGCCTCTTCCAATTCTACCTTTAGTAGGACAACGTCTTCACCAGGTTCTTTACTGTCTTTCTCGAACTGTATCAACAGTTGTCTTTGCTTTCTGTTCTTGATTCTTAGTCTGTTAATCTCTTCCAATGCACTGATCAGTTCTCCTTCCATGTCAACCACAACTTCTTCTTCATTAACGTCACTCCCTGTGC